>JANJGK010001627.1:157500-179231 GCA_039081455.1 Macrobrachium rosenbergii | reverse complement strand
GTGTTTTGAAGTTCGTTTGTCTTCTCACATATTTCTCCTTTCAGTTTTAACAAGACTTTGAAAAACAGTTTTGTACTGATCATTGGAACAGGGCTGAAGATTAAGAAAAATCGTTTCATGTAGCTCATCAATCTATTGACAATAAAAATTGCTTTACGCCTTACTTATCTGAACGGAGCCACTTGACTAAAAATCGGCTAAAAATGAAAACTTGTTTCATATGGCACATGAATTATATTAAAATGGCTGCTTTGCATACTAGAACAAAGCACAAGGTACCAAAAACTGCAACTTTGCATTGATCATCAGTACAGGGCTACAGAGTAATGGACATTGCCTTTTTATATGGACCATTACGACAGGGATGTCGTTGCAACAATCACAACCAGAGAATGAATGCTGGTTAGGAAAACTTCGTGAAAGTTAATTTTTTTTAAATTTTGACCTTGTAGCTCAAGACCTGCCTTAAAGTGTTAATACTAAACTACAAGTTTCAGTAAACTTAATCTTTTTTTTTTGTCAGCTTTTAGGACACACTAAATCTTTACCTTTTATCTTGTTCTTGACGCAGTATTCATCTTTATAACCTAATACTTTAAGAGAATACTGAACCTCTATTCTTGAGAGTTTTATTGGACAGTAAAAAAAAACCGGAGCTGACATACCCTCTGGTCCTAAAAAAAAAAAAAAAAAAAAAAAAAAAAGACATTTTCTAGGTGAAAAACTCTGACACTCTTTGTAGACAAAGATCTCAATCGAACTGACTCTTCTTATATAAAAGCACACTCTAGATAGATAAAGAAAGACTTTTATGGGCAGAAAACTGACGAACAAGCACTGTCACGTGAAATGAACAAACTAACATTTTTGGCAAAAAGTCTCCACCTCCTGGGTTAAACCAACTCTGGCTCCCGTACTGACAAATTTTTTTAGACAAATGAATTCCATTTTCTGTGGAAAAGCTTTCACCTACACTAACAAGCAAAATGAAAACTCATAACAAAAAGATAAGTGCTAAAAGACTCCCTGACCAAGAAAAAAAAAAGTTAATTTGATATAGTGTTGAAAACTTGCAAACCAACACTCTTTCAAGGCCAAAAAATCACTATCTACAGTAATAATTTCCAGTCAGAACAAAGACCTCCCTTGAATCAAGAGAACTTTCTTATAAAAACTCAGTTTAAATAACACTTCCTAGGCGAAAACAACCTCGGAATTGATAACACTTTCCAGGCAAAAAGTACTTTCAAGAACTATCACAATGGACAAAAATCACTTCCATTTAGCGCATTCTCCTGGCAAAAACCTCCTTCATAAAAATTTTAAAGCAAAACTAACACTCTCCTCCAAAGATACACATATTTTTAGCAAAACTCTCTCAAATAGACGACCTTTCTAGGCAAAAAAACAAAAAGCTCTTTTGAAATGACCTACTTTTGGGGCAAAGCTCCCTGAGCATAAAATTCACGAAATATAAAGGCATTTTAAGCAAGTGACGCATGAAGCCTAGTAGGAGCTCTCAGACTAATAGGTATTCTAATCAAAAACTCTCCCAAACAAGTATATATACTTCTTGGCAAAGAAAACACCAAAATAACAGAATTCTATGACAGAATTCTATAACAGACTTCACAGCCAAAACAAACTCCCTAGCAGACTTTCGTGCCCACCCCACCCCCCAAATCACTAACTACTACAGTTTCTAGACCCAAAAAATTCCAGGCTAACAGACTTTCTACATCAAAAAATAAAAACTAGCAGATTTCCAAGAATGATCAGATAATATGATTAACAGACTACCAGCAAAGATTACAAAGTAACAGACCTACTAGCAAAAATGTTAACAGACTCTTCAGGCAAAAGCCCACAAATCCAGACATCTCGAAAGCTATGGCATCAAAGTTAACAGATTCTGTGAAGGCACAACCAACAAAGTTAACAGACTTCCTGAAAGCAAAAATGTTAACAGACTCTTCAGGCAAAAGCCCACAAATCCAGACATCTCGAAAGCTATGGCATCAAAGTTAACAGATTCTGTGAAGGCACAACCAACAAAGTTAACAGACTTCCTGAAGGCAAAAATGTTAACAGACTCTTCAGGGAAAAGCCCACAAATCCAGACATCTCGAAAGCTATAGCATCAAAGTTAACAGATTCTGTGAAGGCACAACCAACAAAGTTAACAGACTTCCTGAAGGCAAAACAGCCACAGACTAAAGGCTACATGAAAGCACAAGCAACACACAGACATTTTAAATAAAAATATGTGGCATAAACTACCAGAATCACTTTAGAGAGAATGTCACAAAATAGTAGTGCACAATTTAAACCCAAAGGTATTACAAACCAAGGAATTTCCTTAATACAAAACATAGCAGACTTTCTGAAAGGAGAGTAGCATGGAGAATCAAGACTTCCCCAGACTAAGTTTCACAGAGCAATTGACTTTCTCAGAGTGAAAGTAACACGCAATGACAAACTTCCTGAAAGAAAAAGTGCCACAAGAAACTTCCGGAAACTTTAGTGAAATGTGAAAGTATCACAGACTAAAAGACTTTCTAAAACCAAAACTACCATAAACCAAGAGCCTCTCTAAACCACAATCTGCCAGGGGGGAAAATCTCCCCGAATCCTAATTGATCTTGAACCAGTATTTTTTCCTGAATCCTTGACTCGTTTCAAACACCAGCAAACCTCTCCTGTCCTTGAAACTCTGCATCATGTATCAACATCATACTAATGATGATGAATCCTGATTCTATCATCGAGCGCTAGAAAAGACAGTCCCGGATTATCACAAGCAAGGCCTGGGGCCTGAACTCGTGTTACTAAAATTCCAGGTTATCACAAACACTAAGTGTTCAACACCAGTACCCCAAAACTAAATCTGTCTGTATTTCATACTCCATTGTCATAAACCAGTTTTTTAAAAGTTCTACATGATGTACCTTCCACAATCACTATCCCATTCCTGTACACCAATATCTACTCTTACAAACTGAAAAAATAAAGTACAACTCTTAAAATTAACCAACCCTATTTTCGGCATTAGTTTAAAAACACCAAACTTCGATGTGTCTTGTATTCCAGACCTTTACAATAATGGAATAACACTTCGAATCCAAGGGCATCACGAACAAAGACTTAATTAAGCCACAAACCAACATCATAAAAAAGGACTTATTTATTCCTAAACTACATATCAGTAGGCTTCTTGAATTACATTACCATATCAACACTCGGAAAACCTCTGCACAATTCCACTGACATCCAGAGAGATAAGTTGCACATCATTATAAAACCCAGGAAGTTATTAACCCACATCATGACCATTGTCTTAAGTTACCCAAGATCAGGTATATCAACTGTAAAATCAGTTGACATTCCAGTGACTTCTCAAAGGTACCATGACACAGGAAGGCCTGCCTAGACAAATTCTGGAGCAATGAAAAGGCTACACTAGTTAAACATCTGAATTTCCACAAAGCAATAAAATCAGGTCTCAAATCACATATTCTCTCAGCAACAAAATGACCCAGATAATACTATACTACCTTTACTTATGCACCTAACATCAGGGATATGCATCTCCAGTTCTGAGAGCCAGAACAAAGCTCTGTAAACCCAACATCAGTAATATGCATCTCCAGTTCTGAGAGCCAGCACCAAGCTCTATACACCTTACATCAAGGATATGCATCTCCAGTTCTGAGAGCAAGCACAAAGCTCTGTAAACCCCACATCAGTAATATGCATCTACAGTTCTGAGGGCCAGCATAAAGCTCTGTAAACCTCACATCAGTAAGATATCTCCAGTTCTGGGAGCCAGCACAAAGTTCTGTAAACCCCACATCAGCAATATGCATCTCCAGTTCTGAGAGCCAGCACAAAGCTCTGTAAACCTCACATCAAGGACATGCGTCTCCAGCTCTGAGAGCCAACATAAAGCTCTGTAAACCCCACATCAGTAAGATTCATCTCCAGTTCTGAGAGCCAGCACAAAGATCTGTAAACCCAACATCAGGGACATGCATCTCCAGTTCTGAGAACCAGCATAAAGCTCAGTAGACCTCATATCAGGGACATGCATCTCCAGTTCTGAGAGCCAGCACAAAGCTCTGTAAACCCCACACCAGGGACATGCATCTCCAGTTCTGAAAGCCAGCACAAAGATCTGTAAACTTCACATCAGGGACATGCATCTCCAGTTCTGAAAGCCAGCACAAATCTCTGCAAACCTCACATCAGGGACATGCATCTCCAGTTCTGAAAGCCAGCACAAAGCTCTATAAACCTTACATCAAGGATATGCATCTCCAGTTCTGAGAGCCAGCACAAATCTCTGTAAACCTCACATCAGGGACATGCATCTCCAGTTCTGAGAGCCAGCACAAATCTCTGTAAACCCCACATCAGGGACATGCATCTCCAGTTCTGAGAGCCAACACAAAGCTCTGTAAGCCCCACATCACGGACATGCATCTCCAGCTCTGAGAGCCAGCACAAAGCTCTGTAAACCTCACATCAGGGACATGCATCTCCAGTTCTGAAAGCCAGCACAAAGCTCTATAAACCTCACATCAAGGATATGCATCTCCAGTTCTGAGAGCCAGCACAAATCTCTGTAAACCTCACATCAGGGACATGCATCTCCAGTTCTGAAAGCCAGCACAAAGCTCTATAAACCTCACATCAAGGATATGCATCTCCAGTTCTGAGAGCCAACACAAAGCTCTGTAAGCCCCACATCATGGACATGCATCTCCAGTTCTGAGAGCCAGCACAAAGCTCTGTAAACCTCACATCAGGGACATGCATCTCCAGTTCTGAGAGCCAGAACAAAGCTCTGTAAACCTCACATCAGGGACATGCATCTCCAGTTCTGAGAGCCAGCACAAAGCTCTGTAAGCCCCACATCATGGACATGCATCTCCAGTTCTGAGAGCCAAGACAAAGCTCTGTAAACCCAACATCAGTAATATGCATCTCCAGTTCTGAGAACCAGCACAAAGCTCTGTGAACCCAACATCAGGGACATGCACCTCCAGTTCTGAGAGCCAGAACAAAGCTCTGTAAACCCCACATCAGTAAGATTCATCTCCAGTTCTGAGAGCCAGCACAAAGATCTGTAAACCTCACATCGGGGACATGCATCCCCAGTTCTGAGAGCCAGCACAAAGCTCTGTAAACCCCACATCAGTAATATGCATCTCCAGTTCTGAGAGCCAGGATAAAGCTCTGTAAACCTCACATCAGGGACATTTATTTCCAGTTCTGAGAGCCAGCACAGAGCTCAGTAAACCTATACAACACTTTCTCTGTCTAAACACCTTATGAAGAAACCTGTCAGCACCTGAAGCCACTTAACCATTATAAACTGACGTAAACATTTCAAAAATTTGCATTAAAGTGTGCTGCAGTTTCTGTAAGGAAATGACAACTAGCTTCTCTAAGGCGTCTGATTCGTCTAAACCTTAATCAAACTTTTCACCGGATTACTTTCTATAAAAATAAAAGAAATGAGAAACAGTTTTCTCTTCTAGATAAATGACAAGGAAAACATTTGTTCTGAAATTGCCTATGACCTTTCACAGCCTCAAAATCTCAGCAAGTCTTTTGGTAAGGTATTTGGTGATATCATTCTAACCTTTCCAATATATCAACCATATTATTACACATTAGCCGTGTTAAAGCCTTGTTAAATAGTTCAGTTTCTGTCCATTTGAGGCCAAAGACTTTCATAAAAATTCCTGCAAGATTAACACACACACACACACACCCAGTTTCATCTAACTAACTGACAATGTTATGAACTTTGCAAGTTTTCACACATACTTCTAAAACTGGCATTCGTGGTTATTTATCCCTCCTTTATTTCAATGACACGAATGTAATGTCAAGCTTGAGACGCGAAGGTATTTGAGCCCCAAGCTGGTACCCCCTTTTGAAACGACGGCATGTGTCCGAAATGTAATTAAAAGTTTTATTGTATACGTGACCAAAAGGTTAACTTTTAACTTTCTAGGTGTTCTGATAAACTTACTTTAGAAGTGGTGACGTCTGGTAGGATATGAATGATAGTACTCAGAAATAAACGAATGAAGCTGTTCCATGTTGGATACTATTAAAAAAACCAGCACGTGGCACAATTAATCGAATCTTTCGTCAGCAACTATGACAAATTCTTCCCAAGAAAATAAATTCTCTAATTCAGGTAAATGATGTTCTACAAGCTAGAATTTTCCGCAGTACATCACCAAATTGACATAAATTAGGCCAGGCAATGGTATATTTGAAATAAGAGAATCTAATAATTAAATCATAATCAAAATGTGACAATTCAGAATAAAAATTTCCCCAGGATGGAACTTTTCTTAGATAATAATCTGAGATTTTAAAGTCATGCGTAAAAAGTACTTTTGCAATTTTAGCCAATTATCCATAAAAAACCAAGTTAATTTCATATATAAGTAGTTTTGAAAATAGGTCAGATATCCGTATCCACAAATGTTTAGAAGTAAATTTATACACACAGCTCCAAGGGAAGACTTCTGTCATCTACAAAGCCAATCAAACAAAAATTAATACATTCGAAAATATATATACATCAAAACCACAAGTCTGTTCCTTAATGTTCCTCGTTTTCTACGAGACTTAATACAAGACTCAGACTATGTAACAAGTCGTGGGAAAAAATCCCTCTCGTAATCTCAAAAGAAAACAGAAAACAATGTCAAAATGTCTGATAGCCGTAGATTTTCTTACAAGTCATTCACAGAAAAATAACAAAGGGGTTCCTTTTGGCCATTACGCATCGTTTGGTACAAAAATTCTACAGGCTCTATACACCATATCAAGACTCTACATGTCAAGCAAGCACTTGCTTCTGTACAAATACAAGTCATAATAGTATTCGTAAGACAAGGATTGTCTTATTACACCCACCTTGGACTTTCTGTACAATAACATAATTCTTCGACATTTGAAAGGATCTAACAGTCCTCCCTAGAGGCAGAAAACTGAAAGACATTTGGGAAAGCACAGGAGTATTTAAAAGTCTTTTTCCAATCTCAGCCAATCAGCTGTCAGCTTAGAAAACTGAAGCCCTTTGGGTCCACTTCAAAGCTGGTACCCGACTGGCTGTATACCTCCTGCTGGGGGCACTCCCCCCCTCCGGGGCACTGCAAGGCTGACCCAAAAGAGTCCTTTATTTTCATTTCCAGTTTTATAATTTCACAGCATATAAATTTACACATACACACATATAAATGAGGAATTCTGTACTTCAACTTACATCCCTTCATAATGAACAGTAATTTCTTAGTTTTCTTTAAACTGTTCAGGTTTACAGTTTTTTTTACAGGCACTGCTCCAGTTCTCACCTATGTACACAGTACTAAAAAAAAATCCTTTCTCAAATATTAACATAAGGCGAAAAACCTAAACCACATTACAAAGCATGACCTACTCCAAATTCGCGACAAAAAACTCTGGAATCAACTTCAGAATATAGTGACAAAATAAAGTATCTTTATATCTAAAGATTTACTTGAGTTTCATACCCTACCAGCCTAAGACCCAAATATCCATTATCATGCACAAATGAATACTTATAAGTGTGTAGTTCACGAGTGTGTTTAGAGTAAGAATTCAAGTGTGAAAATGGATGGTTAAGGGTGAGGGATCTAATCCCTGTGTCTGGAAGCAACGGCAGAAACTCCTTGGTGTGTAGTTTAAGTGTGTTTCTAGTAAGAATGTAAGTGGGAAAACACTTAAGAGTGAGGTACTTGATCCCTGTCTCTGGAGGTAGTGGCAAAAACACCTTGGTGTGTGTTTGTGTGCGAGTAGGAGTTTATAAGTGTATATGTGTGTGTGTGTGTTAGTGTTCAGTTAAGCAAGTCAAATGTCCATAGAATCCTCCAGTAGAGAATGATGCTTTAAAACTTGTGAGGCGTACAAGGCAGCTTAGGCAAGCTGTGCAATGATTCTTCAGATAACTTTGGAATGGCACAAAATGTGTAGAGTTGCTTCTGTAAACACAGTGAGGAGAGAGAGAGAGAGAGAGAGAGAGAGAGAGAGAGAGAGAGAGAGAGAGAGAGAGAGAGAGAGAGAGAGAGAGAGAGAGAGACAATGGAAATCTCTCTATAGCAAAAGCGTATAGACTTTATTATACCATCAGATGTGCAGGATTTTTGCTCCCAAGTGCTCAGTTGATCAGAACTGCTTCTACAGTGCAAAACGAGTGCAATTCTGGAGCTTCCAAGTTGTGCTTTAAATTTACAAAGTGTTTTTATGTAACAGCTTTAACAGGAGACTAAAGAAATGCCTTTGAATGTGTAGTGTAGCTAATAACATTGCAAAAAATATTGCCACATCATAGTTCTGCAAACGTTGGCCACTGGGGAAAACTGTATAGCTATGAGTCGCCAAATTCAAAGTTTATCTAACCTAGACTGCAATGTCCACATGGTGTACCATAAATAAGGAGGCATTGTATACTGATATAATTTTCTTGATTTTTTGTTGTGCTGAGAAATAACAAAGGCAATAATGACCTTTAAGGCTAAGATTTGATGAGAACTGACAAAAGAGCTGAAATACAGAAGTCCTTATACAATTAAATCAATACAATTTTGTATTACAATAATTTTCCCATTTTTCAAATTTTAAATGACAATTTGGTATTGCAGTAATTTTTTCATTTTCCATTATTCAAATTTTAAAGTTAAATCTTTAACTTTTAACTGATCAAATTACTTGACTTCAATGGGAATTGCAAAAACATATAAACACAAACAAAAAAGAAAATATTGATACCTTAACCTAAAAAAATCTCCATATGTCAAGACACTATAACACACGTTATTCTAAAATCTATCAAAACCTGTCATCAGAAAAAACAAACGCGAACTTCTCAAACAATTCATGTTGAAGTCAAAAGCAGGCAAGATAGACCTTGTTGTCATGGAACTACATTGTCCACTATGCTTTAAGTTCCTAAGCTGAAAGGGAACTCTTCTGGCAAGATTTCCCTTGTGACAACTATTCAAAATTTCCTTGGTGCCTGGAATGACTTGTACTTTATATGGCTGCTTGTTTACATGGCTTCTTTTCGAGTCAGTCCTAAGGAATGTCTTCATGTAACCATAAGCCCTAAGCAGTAATATCAGTTAACCAAATATCTGCTCTCCTAATTCCTGAGAAGCCCATTAAGAAATTTCCTAGGTGCCTGAAATGACCTGTACATTATATGGCTACTTGCTTACATGGCTTCTTTGTGAGTCAGTCTTAAGGAATGTCTACATGTAACCATAAACCCTAAGCAATAATATCAGTTAACCAAACAACTACTCTCCTGATTCCTGGGAAGTCCACTAAGAAATGAATTTCCCTTTCATAGAAAATATTCGGTGCTCTAATGAAAATACTATTGGCTAGTTCCTAAGATGATTTTAACCTTTTCCAAAAAGTCTATCTATCACTGCAACATTAAGACGAATAAATCCTCTATATAACTGAGAATGCTTCTTAAATGTGTATTAGTTCATATACCAAAAAAACATTCTTCTGAAACCCCCCCTTGCAAGAGCACTTTCGAATTTACTTATGCATATACCTAAGGGACCACTGTTAACAATACCTAACCTTATTTAAAGGAACGTTTTCAATTCCAGTTTACTCACTGTTCATTTTACCAAGAATAGAATTTCCATAAAATCCCAATTATCCTCAAAATAACGCATTCAATATGACCGAATCATTTACCTAATATACTACTGGTAAAAGTGTCTCATTCACTTTAAAGTAACGCTAAGAATTTGAGTTTACTTATCAAATCATTCATCTACAATATATTTAACAACAATACCAAACTGCTCTGAAAGTACCACTTTCAATTTGGAACCTTCACGTGCCACCAGTGTCTTGAAATATGCAGAGATGCCTTGATAATGATGCTCTTGATAAGATACACTCCAGTAGTTACAGTATTAACTTCTAACTGATGCATGTTTAATGTTAAGCAAGATGCATTATTGTCATGGCAAGCTTTGTACAAGATTCAGAGAGATTCGTTGAATCGCTTGAAAAGAATGACAAGTTTTTTATGCCATAAAGTTTGAGATAAAACTAATACAATAAATTCTGAGATACCTCCTGTCCTAACAGTGCAAGCGTTTCAATGTTTCAGGCTGAGATATCTCTTTTGTATTAAACGAAGCCTTTCAATACCTATAAGCTTTAAAGTATAAGTACCAGTGCTTACATGATATTGCAGTAACGCAAGACCTTAACACAATTACAAAATTAATCCCAAAGTAAATGATATAAATCAATAAAGAAACAAGATATATATATATATATATATATATATATATATATATATATATATATATATATATATATATATATATATATATATATATATATATATATATAAGAAGCTGAGCCCCAAGTCCCTACTATGAAGGAAGCTAAGTCAAGAATATCTATTATAAGGTTCATTAAAGACAAATAACAGAAAAAGTTTGTACTTTAGTCTAAAATGTTACCCATTTTATAAAGGTTAATACCTCACAGGCTCTACTCCACACAACTATTCCTAACTGTATCTGCTGTCACGAATCTGTTCCATGGAATCAGCTAAACCTATTCCTTCTAACCGATGGACTTTTTACTACTGATCATATGTGAACGAACTGAAAATAAATACATAACCTACGATTAACCTCATGTGAAGCTCGTATCCTGGCAAGTATGGACTGAACAAAATGGCCTCCTGGATACTGCAAATCAAATTGAAAGTTTGTGAAAAAGTTATCCTTAAACATGCGTGATTTTTTCTATATGAAATAGCAAAAATGTAGCCATGACTATCTAATAGCTGTGATGGAATTTACGTTTATCTGATATTAAACAAATGAATATTATACTTAAAAATTACGTATTGTGTTATGTACTAAGGTACTTGGTAGATGATGTTATCACTGCTTAGAAATTTCAGTGAAGATTTTGTATTTCAGGACATAACTGTATCAAACAGAGGCTATGTATCCTGTAACTATTTTTTTTATCCCTAATATTAAACTTACGAATCTTATGCAAATAAAAACGTATCCTGAAAAATGCCAGATAGCTAATATCGAATAAGAAAACTCAATCAACTATGTATCCGGACACCCCAAGCTACTTGTGGCTGACATGAAACTAATACTCTTTTCAAGTCAAAACAAAATATGTATCCTGAAACGTACAGAACAATTCATAGCTGAAAGTCATTTTAAACTAGTAAGAAACTGAAATAAAACTATCTTGAAATACACTGAAATATTTAACTTATGTATTTTGTTGCATAATGAGGTACCACATAATTTTGTTAAACTTATAGGAAAATTAAGTAACAACACATACATGGTAAGACACTGGTCTGCCTAATAGCTGATAGATAAATTCAAATGGAAAATAAATTGTGTCCTGGCGTGTAATGAATCAATTGACAGCAGATACTAAGGTGACAAGAAGCTTCGTGAGACGACTACGAATCCTGAAGCATACTGAACTCTATGTTACCTGATAATGATCTTATAAAAATTCCAGGTAAATGCTCATTAGCTCAGATTGTGAGATGATATTATGACCTTTAGGTAAAATAGTCTATACATCCTGAATAAAATCGAGCTACCTGATATGTACATTAAACTGAGAAGAAATTAACGTGGGAAATATATATTGAAATATTAAACCAATAGCAGGTTTCAGTGATAGAATCTCTCTCCTGGACAGCAGTGAACTACTTCATATGATAAAGACTTATATAGTCAATAGGCACTGTTATCACCCTGATTAACTAACACTTCCTGGCCAATAGGCACCGTTTTGAGACCCTGATAAACTAACACATGCTGGCCAATAGGCACTGTTAAGACCCTGATTAACTAACACATGCTGATCAATAGGCACTGCTATGACCCTGATAAAGCAACACTTGCTGGCCAATAGGCACTTTTATGACCGTGATTAACTAACACTTGTTGGCCAATAGGTACTGTTGAGACCCTGATGAAATAACACTTGCTGGTCAATAGGCACTGTTATGACCCTGATAAACTAACACATGCTGGTCAATAGGCACTGTTATGACCCTGATTAACACTTGCTGGCCAATAGGCACTGTTGAGACCCTGATTAACTAACACTTGCTATCAATAGGCATTGTTATGACCTTGATAAACCAACACCTGCTGGTCAATAGGCACTGTTATGACCCTGATTAACTAACACTTGCTGGCCAATAGGCACTGTTATGACCCTGATTAACTAACACTTGCTGGCCAATAGGCACTGTTATGACCCTGATTAACTAACACTTGCTGGCCAATAGGCACTGTTATGACCCTGATTAACTAACACTTGCTGGCCAATAGGCACTGTTATGACCCTGATTAACTAACACTTGCTGGCCAATAGGCACTGTTATGACCCTGATTAACTAACACTTGCTGGTCAATAGGCACTGTTATGACCCTGATTAACTAACACTTGCTGGCCAATAGGCACTGTTATGACCCTGATTAACTAACACTTGCTGGCCAATAGGCACTGTTATGACCCTGATTAACTAACACTTGCTGGCCAATAGGCACTGTTATGACCCTGATTAACTAACACTTGCTGGCCAATAGGCACTGTTATGACCCTGATTAACTAACACTTGCTGGCCAATAGGCACTGTTATGACCCTGATTAACTAACACTTGCTGGTCAATAGGCACTGTTATGACCCTGATTAACTAACACTTGCTGGCCAATAGGCACTGTTATGACCCTGATTAACTAACACTTGCTGGCCAATAGGCACTGTTATGACCCTGATTAACTAACACTTGCTGGTCAATAGGCACTGTTATGACCCTGATTAACTAACACTTGCTGGCCAATAGGCACTGTTATGACCCTGATTAACTAACACTTGCTGGTCAATAGGCACTGTTATGACCCTGATTAACTAACACTTGCTGGTCAATAGGCACTGTTATGGCCCTGATTAACTAACACTTGCTGGCCAATAGGCACTGTTATGACCCTGATTAACTAACACTTGCTGGCCAATAGGCACTGTTATGATCCTGATTAACTAACACTTGCTGGTCAATAGGCACTGTTATGACCCTGATTAACTAACACTTGCTGGCCAATAGGCACTGTTATGACCCTGATTAACTAACACTTGCTGGCCAATAGGCACTGTTATGACCCTGATTAACTAACACTTGCTGGTCAATAGGCACTGTTATGACCCTGATTAACTAACACTTGCTGGCCAATAGGCACTGTTATGACCCTGATTAACTAACACTTGCTGGCCAATAGGCACTGTTATGACCCTGATTAACTAACACTTGCTGGTCAATAGGCACTGTTATGACCCTGATTAACTAACACTTGCTGGCCAATAGGCACTGTTATGACCCTGATTAACTAACACTTGCTGGCCAATAGGCACTGTTATGACCCTGATTAACTAACACTTGCTGGCCAATAGGCACTGTTATGACCCTGATTAACTAACACTTGCTGGTCAATAGGCACTGTTATGACCCTGATTAACTAACACTTGCTGGCCAATAGGCACTGTTATGACCCTGATTAACTAACACTTGCTGGTCAATAGGCACTGTTATGACCCTGATTAACTAACACTTGCTGGTCAATAGGCACTGTTATGACCCTGATTAACTAACACTTGCTGGTCAATAGGCACTGTTATGACCCTGATTAACTAACACTTGCTGGTCAATAGGCACTGTTATGACCCTGATTAACTAACACTTGCTGGCCAATAGACACTGTTATGACCCTGATTAACTAACACTTGCTGGCCAATAGGCACTGTTATGACCCTGATTAACTAACACTTGCTGGTCAATAGGCACTGTTATGACCCTGATTAACTAACACTTGCTGGTCAATAGGCACTGTTATGACCCTGATTAACTAACACTTGCTGGTCAATAGGCACTGTTATGACCCTGATTAACTAACACTTGCTGGTCAATAGGCACTGTTATGACCCTGATTAACTAACACTTGCTGGCCAATAGGCACTGTTATGACCCTGATTAACTAACACTTGCTGGCCAATAGGCACTGTTATGACCCTGATTAACTAACACTTGCTGGTCAATAGGCACTGTTATGACCCTGATTAACTAACACTTGCTGGCCAATAGGCACTGTTATGACCCTGATTAACTAACACTTGCTGGTCAATAGGCACTGTTATGACCCTGATTAACTAACACTTGCTGGCCAATAGGCACTGTTATGACCCTGATTAACTAACACTTGCTGGCCAATAGGCACTGTTATGACCCTGATTAACTAACACTTGCTGGTCAATAGGCACTGTTATGACCCTGATTAACTAACACTTGCTGGTCAATAGGCACTGTTATGACCCTGATTAACTAACACTTGCTGGTCAATAGGCACTGTTATGACCCTGATTAACTAACACTTGCTGGCCAATAGGCACTGTTAAGACCCTAATAAACTAACACTTGCTGGCCAATAGGCACTGTTGAGACACTGATTAACTAACACTTGCTGGTCAATAGGCACTGTTATGACCCTGATAAACTAACACTTACTGGCCAATAGGCACTGTTATGACCTTGATAAACTAACACTTACTGGCCAATATGCACTGTTAAGACCCTGATTAACTAACACTTGCTGATCAATAGGCACTGCTATGACCCTGATAAACCAACACTTGCTGATCAATAGGCACTGTTATGACCCTCATAAACTAACACTTACTGGCCAATAGGCACTGTTATGACCATGATAAACTAACACTTGCTGGCCAATAGGCACTGCTATGACCCTGATAGATCAACACTAGCTCGTGACTTGATAGTACTTTTCAGTTCTATCATAGTTTTAATAGTCAATGTCTTTAAGATTATAATCTCTTTATGTGAAAGTTTGGGTGTCTAACATTTACGTTAAAGGAGTCATTTGTTTCTCCTGGGAAGTCCTGGCTTAAGACAGCATCAGAATGAAGAGGTTTTCACTTAGAGCACTTGTAGCCTGTCACACCTGACCTGCATAGCTTCCTCATTTACATAATTTCTTGAAATAATTGTCTTCAACCTGACTTATATTCTTCGTAGAAAGAGTTATTCGATGTCAGAATCTGTGTTCTTGTGGATTTTTCAGCAGCAGTAATTTTGGGTGTTGTCTTCTTACAATATTTTTTTAAAAGTTTGTAGTATTCCTGATTTATAGAAATTCCCAAGAGCTGTATTTAATCTTCTGCCTGGTTTATACACCATCAATCGATTCATTTGCTTTCATTTCACCCAGAAAGCCCTGTACCAATGAGCCTGCAAAGGAAACAAATCTCTGGTAGAAAGCAGAAATTACTTGAATACGAAGTGACAAAGCTTAAACCTTTCCCGAATGAGTTGAAATAATAGTTTTTCGTGCTTCCTGACTTAATGTGACTTATTGCAGTGTAGTGTGGAAAGTGACACCAATTAAAATAGGGAAAAATATCAGTAAAAACTATAAAATTTATGCAATTAATGGCAGATAACTAATAAACATTAATTACACTCAGAGAAGGCAGTCTGGAATGTCATTTTTTAGAGCTCACCTCAGTGCTACAAAATCAAGGAAACTCACCCCTTTTACAAAACAAAATACTGTGCAAATGACTTTTTGAGTGTAGTGCCGTTTAAGCACTTCAGATTTGCCACATTACTAAAGATTTAATCAGTCGTGGTTCTTAATACAATTACTGTATTTTTGTGTCACGCAAAATGTTACTTCGAATTTCAATTGGTTGTAAAAAGGCTTTGAAACAAATTAGATTCCTAAGAATTGTACAAAACAGTAACATAGACCTTTGAATGTTCCAACAAAACACAAAGAACCAGGTTTGCTGGGTGTACAGTACAGTACAGTACGCGTGGTGAGCAAAAATGATAATGAATTAAGTTAAAGAAGTAAGATGAAAGAAAGAGGATATGATTAATATACCATTTTTATAGAGACTATATGCTTAAGAAATAACTAAAAATATACAGTTTCTGACCCTGATCGCGTTTATATAATCTCAAGTGGCATTTCTGGTTCAAATTTTAGACCTCCTCAGTCCTCAGCAGATCTTATTAACCTATTCTTATCACAATGTTCTTACTTTTAAATAAGAAATATATATATATATATATATAGTATATATATATATTATATATATATATATATATATATATATATATATATATATATATATATATATATATATATATTATATAAAACCTTTCAGTAACTTCAGCATTTTTACTGCAGAAATTGACATGAATATTTTAGCTGGACATAAATATAAATAACTGCATTCGTATCCACCCTTGAACTATCGACAGATTAGGTGGCTTATTTCTAGAGATTATCTGACCAGATACAAAAATAAACTCACCGATTGCAGTGGTTGAATCCTGCGCCGACACCAGTTCCTGGTCCCTGGTTCCTGGTTCTTGGTTCCTGGTTCCTGGTTAATGGTTTGTGGTTCCTGGTCCATGGTTCCTGGTTCCTGGTTCCTGGTACTCGATCCTGGTTCCTGTTTCGTGATTCCTGATCCATGGTTCTTGGTCCCTGGTACTCGATCCCTGGTTCCTGGTTCTTGGTTCCTGGTCCATGGTTCCCGGTTCCTTGTCCATAGTTCCTGGTCGATTGTTCCTGGTTCCTGGTCTATGGTTCGTGACTCGTGGTTCCTGGTCCACGGTTCATGGATCCTGGTCCCTGGTCCCTGGTTCCTGGTTCGTGGTCGATGGTTCCTGGTCCATGGTTCCGTTTTCTGGGTCCTGGTTCTGGTTCTGGTTCTTAGTCCATGGTTCCAGATTCCTGGTTCTTGATCTCTGGTTCCTGTCCTGGTCCCTCGTTCCTGGTTCCTTGTTCATGGTCCACGGTTCCTGGACCCTGGCTCCCGTTTTTCTGGGTCCTTGGTTCTTGGTGCTTGGTTCCTGATTCCTGGTACCTGGTCCTTGCTTCCTGATTCCCGGTTCTTGATCTCTGGTTCCTGGTCATGGTTCCTGGTCCTGGTCCCTGTTCCTGGTTCTCTGTTCCTTGTTCATGGTCCACGGTCCCTGGTTCCTGGTACTTGGTCCCTAGTTCCTGGTTCTTGGTTCCTGTTCCTGGTCCATGGTACGTGGTTCCTGGTCTATGGTTCATGGTCCCTGGTTACTGGTTTCCTTGTCTATGGTTCGTGGTCCCTGGTTACTGGTTCCTTGTCTATGGTTCGTGGTCCCTGGTTACTGGTTCCTTGTCTATGGTTCGTGGTCCCTGGTTACTGGTTCCTTGTCTATGGTTCCTGGTTCTTGGTTCCTGGTTCATGGTTCCTGGTCCATGGTTCCTGATCCCTGGCTCCTGGTCCTGGTCCCTCATTCCTAGTTCCTTGTCCTTGGTCCACGGTTCCTGGTCCCTGGCCTCTGGTTCCTGGTTGCTGGCCGTGGTTCGTGGTTCCTGGTCCATGTTTCTGATTTCTAGTACCTGGTTCCTGGTTCCTGTCTTCTGGTTCCTTGTTCTTGGTCCACAGTTCCTGGTCCCTAGTCTCTGGTTCTTGGTTCCTGGTCCATGGTTTCTGATTCCTGGTGTCTGGTTCTTGGTTCCCGTTCATGGTTCATGGTTCCTGGTTCCTAGCCCCTGGTTTCTGGTTCTTGGTCCTTGGTCCCTGGTACCTGGTTCTAGGTCCTTGCTCCATGGTTCCTGGTTCTGGCCCTGGGTCCTAGTTCCTGGTACCTGGGTTCTAGGTCCTTGCTCCATGGTTCCTGGTTCCTAGTTCCTGGTACCTGGTTCTAGGTCCTTGCTCCATGGTTCCTGGTTCCTAGTTCCTGGTTCTAGGTCCTTGCTCCACGGTTCCTGGTCCCTAGTTTTTGGTTCCTGGTTCTGGCCCTGGGTTCTACTTCCTGGTCCATGATTTATGCTTTCTGCTCCTGGTCCCTGGTTCCTTGTACCTGGCCCCTGGTTCCTACAAGTCGTTTCGATACACCCATAAGTCGCTTTGATACAAGCCAGGCGGTTTCAGTTAAGCAAACACTCAAATTTGACTGATAAAAATAACATTAAATTTAATTAATAAAACTGGAACAAAATTTAAGTGATTCAAATATCTCGCATCTTGACTCGCTAATAATTCGCGATTCTAATTTGCTCAAAATATCTCAAATAATTTTTTTGCAAATCTAAATGTGTAGGGAAATAATGATTTATTTCGAGATTCTAATTTATTACGAAAAAATGTTTGTTAAAAAAAATTAACAATAAACTCGCCTTAATGGACCAAATAATATTTTCGATTCACTGAGAGACATCTCTTAGTTCTCTGGGAAGGGATTGAGCTGACAGGTTTACAGGAGAGAGAGAGAGAGAGAGAGAGAGAGAGAGAGAGAGAGAGAGAGAGAGAGAGAGAGAGAGAGAGAGAGAGAGAGAGAAACCTTGACTTGTATCGAATCGAATGAATGGGATATATTGAAACGACTTGAAGTGGGCCGGCCTTAGGCCTATGTTTTTAGGCTTCCAAGCAAAGACTTGTCTGTGAAAAAAAGAATAATCTACATTAATTCATTATATATAATAAATCACTTATCAGAATAGAATATAATATACAATTTGGGCCGAAAGCCAAGCGCTGGGACTTACGAGGTCATTCAGCGATGAGAGGAAAATTGAGAGCAAAAAGGTCTGAAAGGTGTAACAGGAGTAAAACCTCAAAGCAATTGCACCATAAATCAATTGTTAGGAGAAGGTGGAAGGAAAGATGGAAGAGAGAATATGAAAGGAAGTACAGTAAAAGGGAAATGCCCTGACGGCGCTACCCCCCTACTGGGTATTATTGACAATCATCCCATCACTGGTTTCAAATTTCTTTCTTTGTGACTGAACAGGAAAAATGCCCAACTGTCATTCAGTAATGTCTACTGCAACTGAGAGTAGTTGTTATTACCAATTTCTGATATTAAATAAGACCCTGAATTGATCTTCTAATTCAGAATCTGCACACGATTGACATGTTCTAACAGTGTGTCATTTCCTTCATAAAATACAGCTGATATTTTGGTGCTACTATAGTAGGTGGCTACCTACGTGTTCCTACACTGCTTCACCGTGTTTAGTAGGCTACTAGCCCCTTGGGGATCAAATGTCCTTAGCTAAGCCCATCTGATCACATTTGATCCCCAAGGGGCTAGCACTAAACAAGGTGAAACACATTTGACCCTTAGGTCGACAGCCTACTACAGTAGCACCAATATTTTTAATATCAATTGCGTCAAGATTTTGTATCATTTATTTCAGCTACTTAAATCATTGGAGTGAATTTTTTTTATAGAACCTTTCACATACCTCCATTAATGATAAATAATTGACTCGACCAATCATTAACATTCTCATAAGGTATTTCCTTTAGATGGGCAAGCAGAAACGAAAGTCACATTCCCTCACTTTTGATTAAATTTCCCAGACTGAGTCTGGCCGAGAAAATGTACTGACATAAGGCCACATGCAAGTTGGGTACTTGAGAAAATGGATATTTTTTTTTTCAGACGTCAGTATCTCGAGCTAATAATGAAAAATTCTGTCACCATTAATTTCATAGCTCATACCTTATATCTAAGAGTTTTTCCAGTTAAAACTCAAAGCATGCAAGAGTATTCTCATACCAGACCCATTTCAAAGTATTTCTCAAATTAATGGAAACTAATATTACCGTACTGACAATTTCAAATGAAGTCACCTAAGCAAGGGATCAGTAAGTTTTGAATGCCTCTGAATATTATGCTCTCAGTGACATACCAATCTTATCTAATCACTCTTGGCCATTAAGCAAATCGGTATGGCAGAGATCGCTATCTGTCCTTTTAAGGAAGCAATTGATTTGACATGAGACATACGTCGATTTAGAAGCAAAACCAACTAATTAACGGGTTAAGACACTTGGAGAGTTATCTAATTTCTGTCAAAAATTAAATTAAGAAAAAAGGTCACAAACCACCTATCATTTGTGTTGAAAACTTGTCATGGCTTCAACATTCAAAAGCCTTTGAAACTAAGTTAGAGAGAGAGAGAGAGAGAGAGAGGAGAGAGAGAGAGAGAGAAACGAAAGCCCATCAAATAAATCTTAATCTAATCCCGGTCAGAATCGAGAGAATCCCGGATTCTTCAAATCCCAGAATAATAAAATAACAGGTGGGCGGGGCTGAGGCTTCGAGCTGTCAAACTTGTAAACAGCTGATTCAAGATAGACTGGCAAGCTTTCTCTTCGTTTCTGATAAGAGAGACGGAACTGTACGAATGCGAAAGGGGTGCGTCTAACATGCGCTTGCACGCGCGTGCGCACGTGTGTAAATTCACCATTCTTGTCACCTAGCATCCATAGATCCTATCCCCGGAGAAATTGGGGCAAAAACAGATACGATATATTGCTATTATCATTCAGAAGATGAACCCTGCTTATGTGAAACGAGCCCACCAATGGGGCCATTGACTTGAAATTCAAGCTTCCAAAGAATATGTTGTCTTTTTGTGCTTTTGAAGGCCATATTTGATAAGTGTCATAATATTACTACAAAGACCTTAACTTAATCAGTTAAATATAAGTTGGTTCTCACTGAAAGCTATCATCTACCATTCAGCAGTAAAGCAGTTCACCCGTGATCACGGTTGTTTCCTTAATTCAAACAGTATGTTGCAGAATCGTGATGCTTATTCAACAGGTATTCTACTAACTGTTACATTAAACATAGAAAGATTGATGAATTAAGTTACGTATTCTTGATGTTGGCTGTTGATTACCAAAGTCACCCAAATAGAGAAACAATAAATAAACCCTATTTTTTTTTTACTTCAAAATCGTCATTTCAGTTCCGTATTATCCATGCGATTTCCATCACTTGAATATTAGATTATCGGATAGTAATCATTGCCTGATCTACTTTTGCTTCTTTTAACGATCGGTTCCTTGTCTGATAAACTTCACTTGTTTTGAGTTTTGTACTTTTGCCTTGTTAAGTGCTTTCACATCACAGCGTCGGATTGAAAAGTGAAATTTTTAATCATATGTACCCATACATAACTGAGGATTTGTTTCTCCATAATCATTTTAAAAAAACAACTCTCATACTTTCAGTTTGGGGATTTAGAGCACAGTAAATCGAGATAGTTGGATCCTTGCCACATTGCCTGAAATCAATAAGGACCATCAAATATCGTTTGTGTTGGTTTCAAGAGAACAGACGTCCACACCAGGCCTCTAAACCCTTCAGCACCTTGCTACACTTACAATAAACGTTCAGCTTGGACGCTCCAACGCAAATGCGTTTAAGAGTCTTAGAACTGTCACAGAAATTTGGAAAGACACTTCCCAGTCCACAAACATTTCTCGAAAAGTTAAGAGTTGAGATTCTGCGACCACTTCTCTCAGTGGACATTTTGAAGCTACCTAGTGGTTATTCGACCCTACAAAGCCTACAGCATCAACAATATCCCTCAATAGAGAAATAAAAACTACCTTGAAATACCTTGTTCTTTACCGAAGTCCTCTCCTTCACCTCGTGAGCTTGTTTACAAAAACGTCCACTTCTCGTCACGTTTAGAACTACACTGAGTCTTCCAGAGTAAGGACAGGAATTGCTTTGACCAATCAGAGGCC
Source organism: Macrobrachium rosenbergii (assembly GCA_039081455.1). Classification (NCBI taxonomy): domain Eukaryota; kingdom Metazoa; phylum Arthropoda; class Malacostraca; order Decapoda; family Palaemonidae; genus Macrobrachium; species Macrobrachium rosenbergii. The sequence goes on along the minus strand of JANJGK010001627.1, from coordinate 157,522 downwards.
TACACCATAAACAATGTTTCTA
>JANJGK010001627.1:152500-155000 GCA_039081455.1 Macrobrachium rosenbergii | reverse complement strand
AAAGAAGATTTCTGCTGGCTAGTGATACTAAATAAAAGGCATTGCGTGTTAGTAATGGCAAATATAAGATATTTTTTATTAGGTAAAGTTTTCTCAAAATCGTGCACTAAAGACATCTATTGAGTGCTATGACAATCTTTGGATGAAGTTTGGTTGTTTGAAGACGAAACTATTATATATTTATTTAGCGAGACCACGAATAAATCCTTTATCAATATATATGATAACTAATATCGTAAAAATTATTATATATTTCTAAAATTGATCCTTAATTAGGGGACATTTTGAAGAACGCGAAAAGTTTTCAGCAAAGGGACGAAATTCGTTCTGGTAACAAACAATGGCTGCTCCTTGTCCGGAGAGGAAGCAGGATTACCAACATTAATAGAGGCTTTAACATGCAATTCAGGGCCAATGACGAACTATTCTTTACGAAAATCAATGAACGAAAGATGGTCAACGATTCTCGTAAGGAATACTTCGTCATTTTCGATCCAAAAATTAGCAAATCATGTGAAAAAGTAAGAAAATTCTCTCGTTTAAAAGTCTAAAAAGTTGGCATTCGTGACACATCAAGGACTATTCGAAGCAAACTTTGTGAATCCTTTAAATTCTATTTTGATCGAAAAAAATAATTGTTTCTGTTTGAAAGTATGTTTCGAGTTTGCTAAAATTCGTCGAAATTCGAAAATTGAGGTTGAAATACATCAGAATTTGTAACTCAGAATTATCAACCTTAAAAATCCTGGATGCTATAGGAAATCGAGAAGCAGCCCTGGGGATATGAATAATACAAATGAAATGATATATTATATCATAAACAGATGTAATTCCCATCATTTTGTATAGGAATCATGCCCAATTTCTCCCTGCAAAAATTCTAAAAATACATTTGCACTTGGTAATCCTGTTACCCATATCAGTATCACTATAATTTTAAGCATTTCCTGACCTCTTTATTGTACTTTTTCTTTATATGATATTAATATAGAGAATACTCTGACTTCATTATAGTTCTAGGAGATAATTCAATCTTTATAACCTTGTGGAAGGTTACGAGAAACTTGAAGGACAAATTATCATTCTTTTAGGATATCAGCTATGTAAAATCTCGCATATTCAGGCCATTATCTTCAAGATGAAATGTGTTAATGTACGGAAATTTGTTCTTTTATCAAATGCATCATGGAAGGAGGTATTTGAACGTACCCAGTGATGGTTTTCTGGACTCATTTAGTCTGGAAAAAACTTAAAAAGAATCGCATTGCTGACACCCTGTAGCTACACCCTGTAGCCCTGTAGCCAGCCATACAAACCCTTGAAAAAATTAAAAGTGCGAACCGAAAGAAAAATATCATTTATGTGAGGTTTTGCAGAGATTAAAGCTAAGAGTAATAATATGGATCCTTCTCTCTATAAAGTGCCCCTAGTTTTGCAATAATTTAGACCATAACAATATAAGGAATAATCATATTTAGTTGGTAATTCTATCTTTTCGCCGGCTAACAGTCCCGGGCAGTGTATGTATTACCAGAACCCAATTCGTGAATTCCCTCGTACATTTTCATGCATTTGGCTTCAAACACTTCTTTGCTAGGCATCAAGAGGCATAATTAACTGAATACAAACTTTATTTTTGAACACAGTCATTGCAATCACTTACTCGACAATTTCCATCTTGCCTCGCTATCAAAAGCACAACAGTTTCCTGTTTGAACACCGTTTTGCTTGGGGCAATCAATAGATGGCGTCTGTAGTCCACGATTCTGAAATTAAATCCGGTCCAATCCAGTTTCGAGTGCTGATTTTTGCACACGTCACAGTCACCTGAGGCCCTTCGGTACTTGGGGGGAAAACGAGGCACCGGTATTTTAATTGGAAAATGCTAGTTTCCGAACTATCAAATGGTCTAGTCTCGTGTGAAGTTCGTCTGTTTTTGAAAAAAATGAATAAATATAAATGATAATGAATATCAGACGTTTCATTGGATATATTGCGTTCGTGAAAGCTAGCTGAGATGTATGCAGATAATTTCAAGCTTGCAATGTCAGTAATTCGAGTTAGAGTAATTCGAGTTAGGATAGTTTTATTAATGTTTATTAGACAGTCTATAACGTTTAAGAAATTTTCAGTTTTATTTTGGTAGGCATAGAGTAGGGTATTGCTTACCAAATATACCAAATTTTTTAGTGTTCTGTTTAAGTGATATCACATAATAATAATAATAATAATAATAATAATAATAATAATAATAATAATAATAATAATAATAATAATAATAATAATAATAATAATGTAAAGACCACGATGCAAAATGATTCATTCGGGAGACGTAGAGAGCTCAATCATCTCCCATCTTGGATTTGCAAGATTCTGTTGACAGCTTTTGTCCAAGATTAATTTTACAATGGGTTTGTGAGGCTGCTCGTTTTTCGAGATCATTTCAGACGAAAAGGAAAGCATTAGAAGAGCCGTTTTTGAAGGCAATTAAATTGGTATA
>JANJGK010001627.1:120000-147500 GCA_039081455.1 Macrobrachium rosenbergii | reverse complement strand
AGGAAAGATGGCGTTTGAGAACAGTGAAGTAAGATCATTTGAAGCACTATGGTCCAGTGTATGTATATATATATATATATATATATATATATATATATATATATATATATATATATATATATATAATATACATGCACATACACATATATATATGTGTGTGTGTGTTTGTGAATGTATATGTATATATGTATGAAGCTCCCGACGATTGTAGACTATTCTGCCACCCGTTCTATCTCTCATGAGACTTTCACAAAAGCATATTTATAATATAAGTAAAATATGTTAAATATTGTTATGTATATTACGCTAAAAGCCTAAAAAAAATAGGATTTTAAAGAAAGGTCTAAAAATTGTCATGCTGTACAGACTGACATTCGAAAATCACAGTTTGACAACTAAAAAGTTTCATGTTAGTTAGACTAAAAGTATAACCATATATATATCAAAATAAATTCTACGAAATGTCCATTAATATCTCTAAAAATTTAAACTATCTTTAGTTGCTAAAGTTAGTAATTAACAATGACACTCTTATATCTGGTGACTCCTTTTCAAGGTTTATGTCAAGTGCTGAATTTCTGGGGATGGAAAAACTGATTTGCGTAGAAATAATTCTGCGTTGTGATCTTGTCTGTCCAGAAGAGGCGAAAATCCCATTCAGTTTTATTTGAAAATCGACCAAAAGCACTTTTTACAATGGTGATGAAAAATAAAAAATAAAAAATGTATAAACCTTATCGTTTTTAAATAATTTTTTGTGATAAAACTTAGATATTACAAAACAGAGTTACGCAAACTCTCAAAATTCGCCCAGTTGAGAGGTTTCAGAGTTCGAAATTTGTGTCATTTATCAATTTTATAAGGTCAGGTGAATCTTTTTCAACCCCCTCCCCCTCTACTCATCTCTCCCAGACATGTCTGTGTCTATCTGACAGTTTATCTGCCTCTTATGGCTAGAAACGTGATTGACAGAATGACTAGAGTAGGGAGTTCCACCTGTCTAAATATGACCATGGACATGATGAAGACATGTTAAAATATTGTCACATATATCCACGACTTATTATTTTAGGAATCTCCTTTGTTTTCCTTCATACAAAAAGACTTATTTTATTTATGCAGGAGAGTAAAAACAACAACATACCTATTTCGAACTTTCATTCTTTACCTGCTTTTACTCTCAACTTTCACTTTTACGTAGGCGTAGGGCTTTCATGCATCTATTTTAAGCACTAACTTTCTAGCAACAGGGGAGAAGGCGCAGCTTTGAAACGAAGATTCCTGCTTATCGATAATAAAGTTCAGTGACATACAATGTTTATTTTTGAAGCTTGGACGAAGAACCTGTCAAATTCATCAGTCGGAATTGTATAATTTTCAGATTTATTCCTTTTTGCAAGTTAAAACTCCTTTAAACTGCTTAAGATAAAGGAATGGACGCATGCAAGTCTCCACTTCTGTATGAGATAAAATATATGGAAAAATTCTGTACATGAGATATTGCATGGACAATTTCACACGTAAGAAGCAATATGTCAAAAATTCCCCACATAAGATACAGTATGGGAAAAAATTCCACATGTACCAGACAAGATGTGGAAAAATTCCATGCGCTAGATAGAATTTATGGAAAAATTCCACACTGGAGATACAATGTATGGAAAAATTCCACACTTCTGTACAATATATAAAAAAATTCCATACTTAATATACAATATACTGAAACATTCCACACGTAAGGTACAATATTTGGAAAATTCCATTTATAAGATAAAATATACAGTAAAATTCCACACTTAAGATACAACATATGGAAAAATTCCACACTTAATGTACAATATATGGAAAAATTCCACACCTTAGATACAATAAATGAAAAAATTCCATTTGCAAGATAAAATATATAGCAAAATTCCACACGTGAGATACAATATATGGAAAAATTCTAAAGGTCAAGGTATAAAAAGTTAAATTCTGTTTTAATTCACCCAACACCGTCGTTCTGACGCTCGGCGCCATCACGAGACATTGCATAAAACTCTGACCGAACCTTTGAATTAGGCAATGAAACCAGTTGTTTCTGACAAGCCCCGAAGGTTCCGGGTTAGCAAAATCTCAGGATAAAAAAAAAGAGACAACATCGAATGAAAGATTAAACAGAAAACGGGTAAAAAATGCGCCGAATTTCTTCGGCGCAATTGAGTTTTCTGTACATCGTATAATCAAGGCCACCGAAAATAGATCTATCTCTTGGTGGTCTCGGTAGAATGCTGTATGAGCAGCGGCCCATGAAACTTTAACAACGACCCGGTGGTGGCCTGGCTTATATCGTTGCCAGACGCACGATGATGGCTAACTTTAACCTTAAAAAAACTAAAAATTGTTGAGGCTAGAGGGCTGCAATTTGGTATGTTTGATGATTGGAGGGTGGATGATCAACATACCGATTTGCAGCCCTCTAGCCTCAGTAGTTTTTAAGATCTGAGGGCGGACAGAAAAGTTGTGGACAGAAAAAAAGTGCGGACGGACAGACAAAGCCTCCACAACAATTTTCATTTACAGATAACTAAAAACTGTCCTGTCATTCGTGTTTACGTTAGCCCTCAGTGACCATATGAATATTTTTAATTTACACAGATATTTTCATTCGGGGTTTGTGTGAAATCCTAGAGTTTATCCCCAAGAGCAATATGGTTTCGTGAAAATCGGAATTTCTGTGAAAATCTGTAGAATCCAGAGATTATTGTGACTTTCGTTTTCATAATTTTGTTACGTAAATCAATATATTCAGTAGATATTCCATTGTGGCATTAGACCAGTTTTCAAGCTACTGTGCAAATCGTTATTGAAAAACAATGCTTTAGCCACCAAATTATAAATGACTGATGTACAAGAATAATCGAATGTAGAGAAAAATAGGTGTAAAATTCTACTTTCATATAACATACAAGAAAATGTATCAGGTACAAAGAAGATATGCTAGCTTATTCTATGCCTAAAGGAATTGCATCTTACTCTAATCTTATAAGCAACATACCTTAGGGCAATAGGAACAGCCTAAATTTGATGGCAGGGCGAGAATGTAATACTCTTGAAAACAGTCAACCACTCTTAAAATTGCGAACTTGATAATCACGATTTTTTGGACAAGAATTTCAACACTTCTGCTCCGTGGAAATACCATCTTGCTTCTGATGGGAACTAAGGCAGCGGCTACAGGTCACTTTGTATGTAGTTTTGTTTGTCGTCAACACAAATGTCACTAGTGACATCTGTTGGAGGAAAGTAAAATCAAAATATATTATATATTTCCCATTATTTCAAAGACATTCGAGGGTGGGTGAAGTAATTTTGAATTACTTTCTTTTACCTGAATACTAATTAAAGCGTCTGTTCTTGAAGGCTGTCTGTGGGAAGTTGAATAAATATGTAAATTAAATCAGTAAAAATTGTCATGTGACATTAATGATTGAGAGCAAGATGGCGACCTCTTTTGTTGACAAACGAATTATGACTCAGAGAAGTTTGAAATCAAACTTCACTTAAGTAAACTGTAATGAAAGGATCTTCTTAAACTTGAAGGGAAAGTGTTTAATTACAATAAACTGAAATAAAAACAACTTTATTCATCTTCATAACGGCAATACAACATAAATAAAAGAGCTAATCTATAATAATTTCCACTTCGGAATCGCTTCAACTCTCCAGTCACCTAATTCGTCCGATTCCTCTGACTGGGACTCGGATTCGGATTCGTTCGATTCGGGATACTGGGCCTCGCCCTCGTAAGTGACCTCAGCCACGTAACCTGAGTCGCCCTCGACGTAATACTTGACCAGTCTGGAGGAGCCCGTCGGGAAGGTGGGCGAAGTACGACCCCTGAGTGTCGTCTCCGTCGCGGGATTCCTCGTGTCCGAACTCGCTGCTGGAGGAGTCGTCCTTCACGGCCCGCCTGAAGCTGTATTTGGCTTCGCTGGATTCGTGGGATTCCTCTGAGGAGGATTCCTGGAATCGGCACATTTGCAGTTTAATATGAATGATTGATTATTATTATTATTATTATTATTATTATTATTATTATTATTATTATTATTATTATTATTATTATTATTATTATTCAGAAGATGAAACCTATTCATATGGAACAAGCCCACGACAGGGGCCATTGATCTGAAATTCAAGTTTAAAAGATTATTATTATTATTTTATTATTATTATTATTATTATTATCATTATTATTATTATTATTATTATCATTATTATTATTATTATTATTATTATTATTATTATTATTATTATTATTATTATTATTATTATTATTATTATTATTATTATTTTTATTATTATTCAGAATATAAACCCCCTATTTATATAAGTCAGTACCGAATTAGAATGATGTATTTAACGTTACAGATTATTCTGGAGATTACAGCGGCCTTATACCAGCACGGACCAGTGCTCCTTGAGCGGCCCTTCAGTGAATTTTAAACCCGCAGACGAGAAGACGTGGGTGATCTGTCTGAGACACTAATAAAAGCTTGACGGGAGAGAGTGAGAAGTCTTATACGAGAAAATGTACGAAACTCTACGGGAAAGGATCGCCACATTTCAGTTAATAGGGCAAGTGGCAGTGAGAATGGTGGTTGGACACTTTCGGTTGTTCATTCAAACAAAACCCGAAAGGAAAGTTGATTAAGAAATGAAGTTGAAAGGAAAGTGGATGGAAATGGAAGGACAATTCAATTACTAAACCTAAGGAGATGATGACGGTAACAGATGACTGAATAAGGGAAAAGAATAAAGCAGAATTGACAGTGATAAGACAGAAAAATAAAGAATAAGACAAAATAAAAGTTCTATGAAAAAACTAGATATTTCGAAGCAGTATGAAACTGAAATAATTAAAAAAACAAAGATAATAAGAAATAAATATGTTAATAAGAATGATAAATAAGAACTTCATGAACAGGAGAAGTCTGGGTCTACCCTTAATGTGGGGTAAGAAGAACAAAGAAGGTCAGCAGAACGTGAAGATAAGGGTTCAGGAAAAGTCTGTCTGAGGTCAGATGACCGGAGGGTCGTGAGTGACGTCACATGCTGTCAGGGGTCATCAGAGCCTGTGATAGGTCAGTTGGTCTGAGCTGATTTTCCTCCAGGCAGGGAACTCCCTCGGGGCTTCTTGCTTGGGGTATTTCCTGCAGGAGGCAATGCCCCATTGGGCTTTACCTACTGGGATGCCTTACTGAAGGCTGTTCAGCTCTTGACAATAATAATAATAATAATAATAATAATAATAATAATAATAATAATAATAATAATAATAATGAAACCATCCCTCTACTCAAGCAGGAGACAATCTTTCTGCCAATGATGCTACGGACACCGACTAGACACAGTCCCTGAGACCCAACGACCTCCAGCAATTCGACTGAGCAAAAGGCTACAAGCTGACTGAAGCCTTCTCCAGGAGATATTAGGGCATGAAGCCCTAAATTTATGAGCAAAGGGCACCGTCTGACTGAAGCCTCCTCCAGGAGATACAGATATTGCTGCTCCGAGTCCGGAGGTTCACATCAGTCATCCTGCTCATTTTGATGACACCTTTGCGTCACTTATGGGGTGCCGTTGTGTGATACAAGGCCGTCTAAACCTGTACCATGCAAAGCCAATCCCCCAGAGACTGAGGTCGTAAGACATTAAAAAGACTCATTTTGAGGTAAACGCCGCAAAGGAAGCGATTGCATTTAATGAGACAAGTCTGTGGGAGGGTCTTCTGCCAAATTATTATTATTATTATTATTATTATTATTATTATTATTATTATTATTATTATTATTATTATTATTATTATTACAGGTTTTGTTAAACACAATGGCAGTTTCAACAGCATTTATTTTATATAGTAAACGCTCAATTCGCCTTATCAGTTGCTTTTCTTGCGCTGGAATGGTTGCAAGCAATTGACCGATATTCATTTCCGGTGGTTTAGTGATGTGTAGGAGGTAGTTCTCGAACTGAGCGTTTGCTATATAAAATAAATGCTGTTGAAACTGCCATTTTGTTTAACAAAACCTGTATTAAAGAAGGTCTTTTTCTTAATTTTACGAGTATTATTATTAATATTATTATTATTATTTATTTATTTATTTTGTATTTATTTAATTTTTTTTTTTGTCTATCACAGTCATCCTATTCCGGGTTGCATCCTGCCACCTTAGGAGTCCATCACTTTTCTCACTATTATTATTATTATTATTATTATTATTATTATTATTATTATTATTATTATTATTATTATTATTATTATAAATAACGAATGCGTCCACACAACTTGATTTATAATAAAGTTTCTCTGTTTTTCAAAAATTCCTTTCTCTATAGTGGAAAGGTCATGTAATAACTGTTTCACATTCATTTCATCAAGGCAAGGGAATAGACACATTCAGGAACGCTTTCAGTTTAATAAGATAAACTTAGAAAATCATATAAAAGCTCAGAAAAAGCCAAATATATCCGATAATGTTTTGGTGCAGTTTATCACACGACGGCCTCAACAAATTCTGAGATGTACCGAATTATAACAAGGCTGCTGTTTGTCGAGATGAAGACGCTGGCCTTATGCACAGACGGAAAACAACTTCCGGTCCTCGACATCCTAGTCTCGCAAATTTGGGGCATTTGGAGACGGAAGCGTCAACGAAGGTCTCTCACTGGAGCCTCTGCCCTCACGGTCGGAGTGAGTGAGTGAGTTTCCTGAAGGACTGAAGCTCAGTGCCATAACTGCTTTTGTTGAAAGGGCTCCTTCTTTCACACTGCTCTTTATGGCACTCCACAAATAAAGGTCTCGACAGGGTCACCCAGGTGTTAACCGTTAATGACGGTCATTCTAACGATCAAACGGATAAGGAAATTCAAAGGTCGTCGAGGAATGGTCCACTCCTCTAACTGCTCTGATATTGAAATCTTTGCATTTAAGATTAGAAGAAATAAAAGTGGGCTTTGATGAAGAACAACCCGGCCCTACCTGTACATGACACCCTTAGGAAAACTGTTGCGGACGATTGGTTCCTACGACATGTCCCAAATGCCCCTGAGGCCCTTATATTGTGACGACCCCCGCGATGCGTCTCTCTGAGAGGATTATCAGCCTCGTTCAAGATGGTGTCATCAGATGGCGCTATACACACACACACAATATATATATATATATATATATATATATATATATATATATATATATATATATATATATATATATATATATATATATATATATATATATATATATATATATTTGTCATGAAACTAAGACAACATCAGTACTGTCTTTGCCACTGTATAAGCATAACACTGTAATCAAACCGTGACTGTGATTCACGATAATAGAATGTTTAATATTTTTTAAAATAATTATACTATGAAATGTATATCCAGTCAACATTGATAATCGTCTTTAGAACGAATGCATGAAGAAGCATGCAAGCAAAAATTTAATAGACAATGACTGACATAATAACATCTGTATAATCCTGCACATTTTCAGCTCTTAAGTTGAGGAAATATCTGAATTCGTGCTCGTCCTTTTCGATGAATGTAAGGAAAATATTTGACTTATTCACAATACAGTCTGTTATTCTTGGTGGATATTATGTATGTAAACAAACCCACGTCATACTTATGTTTATTTTCGTATCATTTCCCACTGAAATCTAAAGATAAACGATGCAATTGTTTCCCGTAGATATTTGGCCTGAGATTTTGACCTCCATGAACGGGAACTGCAGGGTTGTCGGAACTGCCAATCTGTGCCATGCTTTTAAAATTCATGAGCTAAAGATAATTTATTATTTCAAGTGAACTCCAGTTAAGTTAGAAACCCGAATATGGTATAAATAAACCTTAATAGCATTATTTTACGCTCAGAACTACAGCATTCTCTCCAAAATACGATGTGTTGAATTTCTTTCTGTTGGGATGCCTGGATTTTCGTAGCTGCCAGTCTACATTAGGTTTTAAAGCAGATGAATTAAAGGCAGTTTGTTAATTTACGCAGTCTGTAGTAAGTTTAAGAAACTCTAATTTAAGTAAATCACTTTTGATTCAATCATTTTACACTCAGAACTGCAGTGTTCTTGTCCAAAATACGATATTGCATTTCGTTTTGTTGGTATGCCTGGCTCTTCATATCGTCTATGACGGGCGGTGGCATTTTCGCTCTGGGGGAGGACTGTAGGCAAGTTGATTTTGATCGTCTTCCCCTACGTCGAATTTTGGGTCATTTTTCCTTTACATGAAATACTCATTTCCAACTGAAGCTGAATTCAGATATTGCAAGAGACTCATCTTTTTAAATTATGAGAAAAAGATGGGAATAAGAATAATGTAACTAGTTTCTTCACCCATCTGTGAAAATGCAGTGGTCCACTCGCGCTGATTTTCTTAGGTTTCCAAAAGATGGCGTTAACGACTTGCTTATAGTCTAAAACCCTCTAAATTGTTGGGGGGAGAAAGGACCGCATGGGGACCATGTGGCCGCCTTATGGTTTATGGAAAATTGAAGACATAATTAAAGCACGATTTCATTAATGGGTAATTTTGATATGATTTCATATGGTTAGTGGAAAATTCCTAATTATCGTAGGTTTAGTTAGGAGGCTGAAACTGAACTCAAACTGAAGCGTAATTTAACCTTTGATCAAATGATAAGTTCCTATGACCATTACAGTTTAGTTTTATTTATATGGAACGAAGTTAAGACAATTGGAGAAATACTATATTTAGAGCCGAGTCATTAAATTACAAAGGAGAGGTCATGCAATCATTTGATTCCAGAATTACTTTCTCAGAAGGCTAACATAAAGGACAATAAATATCCACGCTAATTGCAATGTCCCAAACGAAGGTGCAGTGTGCAACATGATAATAATAGTAGGGTCAATACGGTAATGTTGCAATGAGTGCAAGATTCGTCGAAATTAGCGAAAGTCTTTCCTTGTAACTGGACAAAATGTTGGTCACTGGGCTTCTGGTGACCGATTTGTAGGAAGTTACAATATTCTGCAATTTTCTTGCAATACGACATTGTTGCAATATCCATGCAATGTGGCAATGTTGCAAGCAATACAAAATATGCAAAGTAGCAACCTTATTATGATGTTTTCTGGGAACAAACCAACCATTCCTTTTTGGAATAAAATGTAGTCTAATGTTCTATGCATGGGAAGTTGCAATATATTGCAATGTCCTTGCAATAAGGAGTGTTTCCAGCGAGGGAAAATTCGCCAAAATGGCAAGGCTATCCTAGGGACTTTTCCTCTTGGCAAAGAAACTTTTGCTCTAAGCTTGATAAAAGGCAGTAGTATATTGACCTTCTAATCACGAATATGCAACAGATTCCTATATATTGCAAAGCCCCTGCAATTTGGCAATGTTGCAAGCCAGGCAAAATTCGCAAGAATGGGTAGGATATAGACTAAAGATTTTTTCGTCTAAAAGACCAACTTTTCCTTGAGACTGGATCATTAATATGCCTGCGAAATTGCAATATATCGCAATTTCCTTGCAATAAGGTAATGTTGCAATCAAACCAAGATTCGTCAGAAAGCAAAGCTATAGCCGAAGGATTTTTTTTCGTAAGCCAAATTGATATTCCTTTCAAACTGGATAAAATGCAGCTAATTGGGCCGCCAATGAAAAGTATACATTGCAATTGTAGAATAATGGTATGAATAAGGCCGGCGTCAGTGACCTTGGCAGTTGTGACGCCAGATAACCCACAATTAATAATCATACCATTAGGCTCCCATTATGAAAGCAGTTATGCCTTAATCCCCTAAACAGTGCGAAATTAATGAGCGGTAATTCTCAGTAATTATAGAGGATAAAAAGAAAGTTTGCCGTCATTTTATCAATGAATTCTTTGAGAATGAAATTATTGTGGAGTTATAGCTATCTTTAAGTTGAGTATGTTTCTTTTTTTTTTATTTTTGTGTAATTTGGCTAAAATAAGATATATCATTCCAGCATGTGTTTTTGTCATCATATACTATCTTCAACCGGTCTGTGACAATTCAGGTTTTTATTACCAAAATAGTCCTTCCTTCCTTATGCATTGCCTAATACTTTTCAGATGTTTTTTATCATAAAATGATGATGAATTAGTCATCAGCTTCAACAGATGAGTGGAAGAGGAATCTGTATTTGATCTGTTTATGATAAGTTTAGGAATATATCTAAAACACCAACTATATGGTTTGTTAATCTTGAAGGATATTGAGTATGTAAATAATTATGTCATTCTTTCTACTCATGAGTTTATTTTCATAGGATTCCCCAGAAACCCCCACGCAAAAAAAAGTGATGTAAATTGTATGTATTTGTTTCCTGCATGTATTTGTTCAGAGCAAAAGATGGCGAGACCTTTACGTCTGAGAACAGTAACAGCAGAGTTGTCGGAACTGCCAATCTGTACAGCTTTTAAAGGTGATGAATTAAAGATAGTTTACTATTTAAAGTAGTCTGTAGTAAGTTTGGAAACATAAATTTTACGTGAATAACTTTTTATTCTATTATTTGAGGCTCAGAACGTTAGTATTCTTGTCTAAAATACGGTGTCAAATCTGGTAATGTTGGTATGCCTGGATCTTCATATCGTCTATAACTTGCAATGTCATTTTCGCTATGGGTGATAATTTTAGTGTAATTTTTCATTTTCATGAACTATTTATTTCCAATTGATGATGTATTTTGTTATCGCAAAGCAATTAACATCTTGAATAATGAGGGAAAGTTTGTAATAAATATAATATAGCTAGTTTTCAGTCCCATCTTTGAAGAGGCAGTTGTTCTTTTGCGATGATTTTCTTAGGTGGCCAACAGATGGCGATAACGACTTGCTTATAGTCGAAATTGCTGCAAATTTTTGGTGGAGAAAGGACCGCATGGTGACCACGTAGCAACCATAGAGTATACGTAGAATTAAAGACGAAACTAAATTACGATTTCATTAATAATTTTCATACAATTTCATCTGATAATGAATGGAAAAGTCTCCTTAGACAAGAGGCGAAAAATTAGCTCATACGGAAACGTAATATAGCCTTGGAACACATGATAACTTCCTATGACCACATGAACAGTACAGTATATTTTCATGCATATGAAACTGAATCAAGACAAATGAATACCTCCGATATGTTTACCCATATCGTTGCTTTACAAAAGGAGGCAGTGAAAATAACATAATAATTTTATTTCAGACTTAATTTCTCAGAAGGCTCTTATAAAGAGCAAGAGGGACCCACACTCAGTGCAATGTTGCAGATGGAGGTGCGGTGTGAAATATGATGATAGCAGGGGTAATAAGGTAATGTTGCGGTTATTGCAAAATTAGTATAAAGTAGCAAAACAACCTTTCCTTCTAACTCGATGAAATGATGTCTATTGGGTTTCTCATGAAGAATGAGCTCAAAATGACAATATTTCGCTATTTGCTGGTAACAGGGCAATGTTGAAAGCAAAGCAAAATTCGTCAGCATAAAAGGGATATGGCCCCAGGAGTTTTTTCTAGGAGCAAACCATCTTTACTTTGCAACTGGACAAAATGCAGACCACTGGGCCTTAAATGGCTTGCATGCATGCTTGCATAATTCGCTTTTATTAAAATAGGTTTGCAATACTTCAGTGTAGCAAGAAAACATAATTGATTGAGAATAACAGGTCCAGAGCCTTATATTGTTTTCAAGGAATATAAAAACTTACTCGAAATTGCATAAAATGTTGTCTATTGGATTTTGGGAGTTCAAAACCAACTTTTGAAGCTTCGATGTGAATAAAAGGCAGTCTACTGGGACTCTAATGACAAATATGCATTCGAAATCTCAGTATATTGCGATTTGCTTGCAATACGGGAAGGTTGCAAGCAAACTCATAACATTCAAAATAGCAAGACAATGAGGGTGTTTTTGGGGAATGAAACCTTTTGATTCAGACTAAAGAGAGGGAAAGCAAAATGGAGTCGAAATTGCAGTATATTGCAACTTTTTTTGCATTATTGCAATATTGCAGGTCCGGCAAAATTCATCAAAATATCAAGGCTGTAGCCGTTGTTAATTTTTTAGGGGCCTCAGCGACTTTTCCTTCAAACCAGGTCAAATGAAAAAATTAATTATCTTCTGATGGCGAATATGCATGGAAGTTTGTAATATGCCTCAATATCCTTGCAATATGGCAATGTTGCAAGCAACACAAAAGATGCAAAGTAGCAACCTTATTATGATGTTTTCCAGGAGCAAACCAACTATTCCTTTTCGGAGTAAAATGCAGTCTAACGTTCCCCTATGCATAGAAAGTTGCAATATATTGCAATTAACTTGCAATAAGGAATGTTTCCATGAAGGGAGAATTCGGCAAAATGGCAAGACTGTATATACCCTTGGGACTATTTCTCTTTGCAAAGAAACTTTTGCTTCAAGGTTAACAAAATGCAGTATTTTGGCCTTCTAATCACGAATATGCAACAGAAATTCCTATATATTGCAATGCCCTTCCAATACAGCAACATTGCAAGCCAGGAAAAATTGGCAAGGATTTAGACTAAGGATTTTTCAACGAACAAACCAACTTTTCCTTCAGAATGGATAATTATTATGGATACGAAATTGCAATATATCGCAATTTCCTTGCAATAAGGCAATGTTGTAATCGGATCAAGATTCGTCAGAAAGCAAAGATATAGCCTAAGGATTTTTTCGTAAGCCAAATTGATTCTCCTTTCAAACTGGATAATATGCAGCTTATTGACCCGCCAATGACGAGTATACATTACATTGCAATTGCAGAATATTGCTGATTTATACCATTAGGCTCCCATTATCAAAGCAGTTACGTCTTAATCCTCTAATGGTGTCAGGCTAACGAACGGTAATTCTCAGTAATTATGGAGAATAAAAAGAAAGTTTCTCGTCAATAATATCAACGAAACCTTTCAGAATGAAATTAATACTGAGTTAGAGTTACTATCAAGTTGAAAATGTTTTAATTTTGGTGCAATTTTATTCAAATAAAACTTATTATTCCAATATGTGTTACTGTCATCAGATGCTAACTTCAACCGCTATGTGACAATTCATGTTTTTATTACCAAAATAGTCCTTCCTTCCTTCCTCATGCACTGCCTAATACTTTTCAGATGGTCTGGTATCATAAAATGACGATGAATTAGTCGTCATTTCCAACAGCAGATGAGTTTAGGAAGAATCTGCATTTGATCTGTTTATGGTGATTGCATCTTAAGCACTAACTATATGGTTTGTTAATCTTGTAGGATATTAAGTACGTAAATAATGATAGGTCATTCCTTCTACTTACGAGTTTATTTTCATAAGGGTCCCCAGCGACCCCCTCGCAAAAAAAAGTGATGTAAATTGTATGTATTTGTTTTCTGCATATATTTGTTCAGAGCAAAAGATGGCGAGACCTCAGTCATCCTGCTCATTTTGATGACACCTTTGCATCACTTATGGGCTGCCGTTGTGTGATACAAGGCCGTCTAAACCTGTACCATGGAAGGCCAGTCCCCCAGAGGCTGAGGTCGTAAGACATTGGAAAGACTCATTTTGAAGTAAACGCCTCAAAGGAAGCGATTGCAATTGATGAGACGAGTCTGAGGGAGGGTCTTCTGCCAAATTATTATTATTATTATTATTATTATTATTATTATTATTATTATTATTATTATTATTATTATTATTATTATATAAATAACCGATGCGTCCACACAACTTGATTTATAATAAAGTTTGTCTGTTTTTCAAAAATTTCTTTCTCTATAGTGGAAAGGTCAGGTAATAACTGTTTCACATTCATTTCATCAGAGCAAGGGAATAGACACATTCAGGAACGCTTTCAGTTTAATAAGATAAACTTAGAAAATCACATGAAAGCTCAGAAAAAGTCAAATATAGTCGACAATGTTTTGCTGCAGTTCATCACACGAATGTCTCAACAAATTCTGAGATGTATTGAATTATAACAAGGCTGCTGTTTGTGCAGATGAAGAAGCTGGCCTTATGCACAGACGGAAAACAACTTCTGGTGCTCGACATTCTCGTCTCGCAAATTTGGGGCATTTGGAGACGGAAGCGTCAACGAAGGTCTCTCACTGGAGCCTCTGCCTTCACGGTCGGAGTGAGTGAGTGAGTTTCCTGAAGGACTGAAGCTCAGTGCCATAACTGCTTTTGTTGAAAGGGCTCCTTCTTTCACACTGCTCTTTATGGCACTCCACAAATAAAGGTCTCGACAGGGTCACCCAGGTGTTAATCATTAATGACGGTCATTCTAACTATCAAACGGATAAGGAAATTCAAAGGTCGTCGAGGAATGGTCCACTCCTCTAACTGCTCTGATACTGAAATCTTTGCATTTAAGATTAGAAGAAATAAAAGTGGGCTTTGATGAGGAACAGCCCGGCCCTACCTGTACACGACGCCCTTAAGAAAATTATGGCGGACGATTGGTTCTTACGACATGTCCCAAAATGCCCCTGAGGCCCTTATATTGTGACGAACCCCACAATTCGTCTCAATGAGAGGATTATCAGCCTCGTTCAAGTATATATATACATATATATACATATATTTATGTATATATATATATATATATATATATATATATATATATATATATATATATATATATATATATATATATATATATATATATATATATGTCATGAAACTAAGACAACATCAGTACTGTCTTTGCCACTGTATAAGCATAACACTGTAACCAAACCATGACTGTAATTCACGATAATAGAATGTTTAATATTTTTTTAAAAATAATTATACTATGAAATGTATATCCAGTCAACAATGATAACCGTCTTTAGAACGAATGCATGAAGAAGCATGCAAGCAAAAATTTAATCGAAAATGACTGACATAACAACATCTGTATACTCCTGCACATTTTCAGCTCTTAAGTTGAGGAAACATCAGAATTCGTGCTCGTCCTTTTCGATGAATGTAAGGAAAATATTTGACTTATTCACAATACAGTCTGTTATTCTTGGAGGATATTATATATGTAAACAAAGCCACTCCATTTTTATGTTTATTTTCGTATCATTTCCTACTGAAATCTAAAGATAAACGATGCAATTGTTTCCCGTAGATATTTGGCCTGAGATTTTGACCTCCATGAAAGGGAACTGCAGGGTTGTCGGAACTGCCAATCTGTATCATGCTTTTGAAATTCATGAACTAAAGTTAATTTATTATTCCAAGTGAACTCCAGTTAAGCCAGAAACCCGAATATGGTATAAATAAACCTTAATAGCATTATTTTACGCTCACAACTACAGCATTCTCTCAGAAATACGATGTGTTGTATTTCTTTCTGTTGGTGTGCCTGGATTTTCGGAGCTGCCAATCTATATTAGGTTTTAAAGCAGATGAATTAAAAGCAGTTTGCTAATTCACGCAGTCTGTAGTAATTTTAAGAAACTCTAATAAAAGTAAATCACTTTTGATTCAATCATTTTATGCTCAGAACTGCAGTGTTCTTGTCCAAAATACGATGTTGCATTTCGTTTTGTTGGTATGCCTGGCACTTCATATCGTCTATGACGGGTAGTGACATTTTCGCTCTGGGGGAGGACTGTAGGCAAGTTGATTTTGATCGTCTTCCCTTACGTCGAATTTTGGGTCATTTTTCCTTTACATGAAATACTCATTTCCAGTTGAAGCTGAATTCAGATATCGTAAGAGACTCATCGTTTTAAATTATGAGAAAAAGATGGGAATAAGAATAATGTAACTGGTTTCCTGACCCATCTGTGAAAATGAAGTGGTCCACTTGCGCTGATTTTCTTAGGTGTCCAATAGATGGCGTTAACGACTTGCTTATAGTCTAAAATCCTCTAAATTGTTGTGTGGAGAAAGGACCGCATGGTGACCACATGGCCGCCTTAGAGTATACGGAGAATTGAAGACACAAATAAGCACGATTTCATTAATGGGTAATTTTAATACGATTTCATAACATGATAAGTGGAAAATTCCCATTTGCCGTAGGTTTAGTTAGGAGGTTGAAACTGAACTGAAACTGAAGCGTAATTTAACCTTTGAACACATAATAACTTCCTATGATCACATGACCGTTATAGTTTAGTTTCATTTATGTGGAACGAAGTCAAAACTATGGGACGAATGCCATATTGAAACCCGAATCATTAAATTACAAAACAGTCATGAACAGGTCATGCAATCATTTGATTCCAGAATTACTTTCTCAGAAGGCTAACATAAAGGACAATAAATATCCACGCAAATTGCAATGTCCCAGACGAAGGTGCAGTGTGCAACATGATAATAATAGTAGGGTCAATACGGTAATGTTGCAATGAATGCAAGATTCGTCGAGAATAGCGAAGCAATCTTTCCTTCTAACTGGACAAAATGTTGATCAATGGGCTTTTAATGACAGATTTGTAGAAGTTGCAATATTAGGCAATTTTCTTGCAATACGACAATGTTGAAAGCAAGGGAATATTCTTCAACATAGCAGGGAAATATAGCTCTAGGATTTTTTTCTGGGAGCAAAATAGCTTTAATTTGAAACTGGATAAAATGCAGTGTATTGGATCTTAGAAGGTCCAAACTAACTTTTAAAGCTTTGAACTGAATAAAAGGAAGTCTACTGAGACTCTGATGACAAATATGCATTCTAAATCACAATATATTGTAATTTGCTTGCAATACATGAAGATTGCAAGCAAACTCATGACCCACAAAATAGCAAGGTCAACAGGATGTTTTTGGGAAAGGAAAAAGGTTTTGCTTCAGATTAAAGAAAGGGAAAGCCATCGGTCTGTTATGCCGAAAATGCAGACGGAATTGTAGTATATTGCAAATGTCTTGCTTTATTGCAATGTTGCAGGTCCGGCAAAAGTCGTCAAAATACCAAGACTGGAGCCTTTGGCAATTTTTTAAGGGCTACAACGATTCTTCCTTAAAACTGGACAAAATACAAATGAGTTTTCTTCTAATGACGAATATGCATGGACGTTTGCAATATATTGCAATATCCATGCAATGTGGCAATGTTGCAAGCAATACAAAATATGCAAAGTAGCAAGCTTATTATGATGTTTTCTGGGAACAAACCAACTATTCCTTTTTGGAATAAGATGTAGTCTGATGTTCTATGCATGGGAAATTGCAATATATTGCAATGTCCTTGCAATAAGGATGTTTCCAGCGAGGGAAAATTCGCCATAATATCAAGGCTGTCCTTGGGACTTTTCTTCTTGGCAAAGAAACTTTTGCTTCAAGCTTGATAAAATGCAATAGTATATTGACCTTCTAATCACGAATATGCAACAGATTCCCATATATTGCAAAGCCCCTGCAATTTGGCAATGTTGCAAGCCAGGCAAAATTCGCAAGAATGGGTAGGATATAGACTAAAGATTTTTTCGTCGAACTGACCAACTTTTCCTTGAGACTGGATCATTAATATGCCTGTGAAATTGCAATATATCACAATTTCCTTGCAATAAGGCAGTGTTGCAATCAAACCAAGATTCGTCAGAAAGCAAAGCTATAGCCTAAGGATTTTTTCGTAAGACAAATTGATATTCCTTTCAAATTGGATAAAATATAGCTTATTGAGCCGCCAATGAAAAGTATACATTGCAATTGTAGAATATTGATGATTCATACCATAAGGCCGGCATCAGTGACCCTGGTAGTTGTGACGCCAGATAACCCACAATTACTAATCATACCATTAGGCTCCCATTATGAAAGCAGTTATGCCTTAATCCTCTAAACAGTGCGAAATTAATGAGTGGTAATTCTCAGTAATTATAGAGGATAAAAAGAAAGTTTGCCGTCAATATTATCAGTGAATTCTTTCAGAATGAAATTATTGTGGAGTTATAGCTATCTTCAAGTTGAGTATGTTTCTTTTTTTTATTTTTGTGTAGTTTGTCTAAAATGAGATATACCATTCCAACATATGTTTCTGTCATCATATACTATCTTCAACCGGTCTGTGACAATTCAGGTTTTTAGTACCAAAATAGTCCTTCCTTCCTTATGCACTGCCTAATACTCTTCAGATGTTCTGGTGTCATAAAATGATGATGAATTAGTCATCAGTTTCAATAGATGAGTGGAAGAGGAATCTGTATTTGATTTGTTTATGATAAGTTTAGGAATATATCTAAAACACCAACTATATGGTTTGTTAATCTTGAAGGGTATTGAGTACGTAAATAATTTTAAGTCATTCCTTCTACTCATGAGTATATTTTCATAGGATTCCCCAGAAACCCCCTCGCAAATAATAATGTAAATTGTATGTATTTGTTTCCTGCATGTATTTGTTCAGAGAAAAAGATGGCGAGACCATTACGTCTAAGAGCAGAACAGCAGAGCTGTCGGAACTGCCAATCTGTACAACTTTTGAAGTTGATGAATTAAAGATCGATTATTATTTAAAGTAGTCTGTAGTAAGTTCGGAAACATAAATTTTACGTAAATAACTTTTTATTCTATTATTTGAGGCTCAGAACGTCATTATTCTTGTCTAAAATAAGGTGTTATATCTGGTAATGTTGGTATGCCTGGATCTTCGTATCGTCTATAACGTACAACGTCATTTTCGCTGTGGGTGATAATTTTAGTGTCATTTTTCCTTTTAATGAATTATTAATTGCCAATTGATGTTGTATTTTGTTATCTCAAAGCAATTAAGGTCTTGAATAATGAGGGAAAGTTTGTAATAAAAATAATAAAGCTAGTTTTTAGTCCCATCTTTGAAGAGGCAGTTGTTCATTTGCGCTGATTTTCTAAGGTGGCCAACAGATGGCGATAACGACTTGCTTATAGTCGAAATTACTGTACATTTTTTGGTGGAGTAAGGACTGCATGGGGACCACGTGGCCGCCTTAGAGTATGCGGAGAATTAAAGACCACACTAAATTACGATTTCATTAATGATTTTGTTACAATTTCATCTGATAATGAATGGAAAAGTCTCCTTAGACAAGAGGCGAAAAATGAGCTCATACGGAAACGTAATAATAGCCTTGGAACACATGATAACTTCCTATGATCACATGAACAGTAGAGTATATTTTCATGCACATGAAACTGAATCAAGACAAATGAACACCTCCGATATGTTTACCCATATCGTTGCTTTACAAAAGGAGGCAGTGAAAATAACATAATAATTTTATTTCAGACTTAATTTCTCAGAAGGCTCTTATAAAGAGCAAGAGTTATCCACACTCAGTGCAATGTTGCAGATGGAGGTGCGGTGTGAAATATGATGATAGCAGGGGTAATAAGGTAATGTTGCAGTTATTGAGGGTAATGTTGCAGTTATTGCAAAATTAGTATAAAGTAGCGAAACAATCTTTCCTTCTGACTCGATGAAATGATGTCTATTGGGCTTCTAATGAAGAATGAGCTCCAAATGACGATATTTCCTATTTGCTGGTAACAGGGCAATGTTGAAAGCAAAACAAAATTCGTCAGCATTAAAGGGATATGGCCCCAGGAGTTTTTTCTAAGAGCAAACCATCTCTACTTTGTGGACAAAATGTAGACTACTTGGCCTTAAATGGCTTGCATGCATACATGCATAATTCGCTTTTATTAAAATAGGTTTGCAATACTTCAGTGTAGCAGGAAAACATAAATGATTGAGAATAACAGGTCCAGAGCCTTATGTTGTTTTCAAGGAATATAAAAACCTACTAGAAACTGCATAAAATGTTGTCTATTGGATTTTGGGAGTTCAAAACCAACTTTTGAAGCTTCGAACTGAATAAAAGGTAGTCTACTGGGACTCTCATGAAAAATGTGCATTCAAAATCTCAGTATATTGCAATTTGCTTGCAATACGGGAAGGTTGCACGCAAACTCATAACATTCAAAATAGCAAGACAATGAGGGTGTTTTTGGGGAACGAAATGTTTTGATTCAGGCTAAAGAGAGGGAAAGCAAAATAGAGTCGAAATTACAGTATATTGCAATTTTCTTGCATTATCGCAATATTGCAGGTCCGGCAAAATTCATCAAAATATCAAGGCTGTAGCCGTTGTTAATTTTTTAGGGGCCTCAGCGACTTTTCCTTCAAACCAGGTATAATGAAAAATTAATTTTTTTCTGATGACGAATATGCATGGAAGTTTGCAATATTTCTCAATATCCTTGCAATTTGGCAATGTTGCAAGCAACACAAAATATGCAAAGTAGCAACCTTATTATGATGTTTTCTAGGAGCAAACCAACTATTCCTTTTCGGAGTAAAATGCAGTCTAACGTTCCCCTATGCATAGAAAGTTGCAATATATTGCAATTAACTTGCAAAAAGAATGTTTCCATGAAGGGAGAATTCGCCAAAATGGCAAGACTATACGTATATAACCTTGGGACTATTTCTCTTGGGAAAGAAACTTTTGCTTCTAGGTTGATAAAATGCAGTATATTGACCTTCTAACCACGAATATGCAACAGAAATGCCTATATGTTGCAATGCCCTTGCAATACAGCAATATTGCAAGCCAGGAAAAATTGGCAAGGATTTAGACTAGGGATTTTTTCATCGAACAAAACAACTTTTCCTTCAGACTGGATAAATAATATGCCTACGAAATTGCAATATATCGCAGTTTCCTTGCAATAGGGCAATGTTGCAATCGGATCAAGATTCGTCAGAAAGCAAAGACTTAGCCTAAGGATTTGTTCGTAAGCCAAATTGATTCTCCTTTCAAACTGGATAAAATGTAGCTTATTGACCCGCCAATGACGAGTATACAATACATTGCAATTGCAGAATATTGCTGATTTATACCATTAGGCTCCCATTATCAAAGCAGTTATGCCTTAATCCTCTAATGGTGTCAGGCTGATGAACGGTAATTCTCAGTAATTATGGAGAATAAAAAGAAACTTTCCTGTCAATAATATCAATGAAAATTTTCAGAATGAAATTAAAACTGAGTAATTTGATTCAAATAAAACTTATTATTCCAACATGTGTTTCTGTCATCAGATGCTAACTTCAACCGCTGTGTGACAATTCATGTTTTTATAACCAAAATAGCCCGTCCTTCCTTCCTCATGCACTGCCTAATATTTTCCAGATGTTCTGGTATCATAAAATGACGATGAATTAGTCGTCAGTTCCAACAGCAGATGAGTTTAGGAAGAATCTGTATTTCATCTGTTTATGGTGATTGTATCTTAAGCAATAACTATATGGTTTGTTAATCTTGTAGGATATTAAGTACATAAATAATGATAGGTCATTCCTTCTTCTTATGAGTTTATTTGCATAGGATTCCCCAGCCGCCCTTGCAAAAGAAGTAATGTATATTGTATGTATTTGTTTTCTGCATGTATTTGTTCAGAGCAAAAGATGGCGAGACCTTTACGCCTACGAACAGAACAGCAGAGTTGTCGGAACTGCCAATCTGTACAGCTTTTAAAGTTGATGAATTAAAGAGAGTTTATTATCTAAAGCTGTCTGTAGCAGGCGTAGAAACCTGCAAATTAAATAACTAACTTTATATTCTATTATCATTTGCTCAGAACTGTAAAATTCTTGTCCAAAATAGAGGTGTTGAATCTTATTCTGTTGGCATACCTGGATCTTCATATCGTCTATGAAGTGGCAAGTCATTTTCGCTGTGGGTGATAATTTCAGCGTCATTTTTCCTTTTTATGAATTATTTATTCCCAGTTGATGTTCTATTTAGTTACCTTAACACAATTAACATGTTAAGCAATGAGGAAAGGTTGTAATAAACATAATCTAGCTAGCTCTCACGCCCATCTTTGAAGATGCAGTTGGTATATTTGCGCTGATTTTCTTAGGTGGCCAACAGATGGCGATAACGACTTGCTTATAGTTAAAATTTCTGTAAATTTTTTGGTGGTGGAGAAAGGACCGCATGGTGACCACGTGGCCGGCCGCCTCTGAGTGCACGGAGAGTTGAAGACGAAACTGAAATACGATTTCATTCATTAATTTGATGCAACTTTCTGAGATGATGAATGGAATAGTCTCAATTATTATCATTCGTTTAGACAGAAGACTGAAAATGAGCAAAAAAAAAAAAAAAAAAACCTGAAATAATAGCCTTTGAACACATGATAACTTCCTGTAATCACATGATCATTACAGTATATTTTCATGTATATATGAAACTGAATCAAGACAAATGAATAACTCCGATATGTATACCCGTATCATTGCCTTACAACAGAAGGCCATGAAAATGACATGCAAAATTTTATTTCAGACTTAATTTCTCAGAAGGCTCTTATAAAGAAGGAGAGGTATCCGCACTCACTGCAGTGTTGCAGATGGAGGTGCAGTGTGAAATATGATGACAGCATTGATAATAGGGTAATGCTGCAATTATTGCAAAATTAGTATAAAGTAGCAAAACAATCTTCCTTCTAATTGGATACAATAATGTTGATTGGCTTCTAATGATGAATGCTTTCGAAACTGAAATATTTGTAATTTGCTGGCAACAGGGCAATGTTGAAAGCAAAGCAAAATTCGTCAGCATAACAGGGATATGGTCCTAGGATTTTTTTCTAGGAGCAAACCATTTTTACTTTGTGGACAAAATGCAGACTACTAGGCCTTAAATGGATTGCATGCATGCTTGCATAATTCGCTTTTATTAAAATAGGTTTGCAATACTTCAATGTAGCAGGAAAACATAAATGATTGAGAATAACAGGTCCAGAGCCTTTTGTTATTTTCAAGGAATATAAAAACTTACTCGAAATTGCATAAAATGTTGTCTATTGGATTTTGGGAGTTCAAAACCAACTTTTGAAGCTTCGAAATGAATAAAAGGTAGTCTATTGGGACTCTAATGACAAATATGCATTCGAAATCTCAGAATATTGCGATTTGCTTGCAATACGGGAAGGTTGCAAGCAAACTCATAGCATTCAAAATAGCAAGACAATGAGGGTGTTTTTGGGGAACGAAACATTTTGATTCAGACTAAAGAGAGGGAAAGCAAAATGGAGTCGAAATTGTAGTGTATTGCAACTTTCTTGCAGTATTTCAATGTTGCAGGTCCAGCAAAATTCATCAAAATATCAAGGCTGTAGCCGTTGTTAATTTTTTAGGGGCCACAACGACTTTTCCTTCAAACCAGGTAAAATGAAAAAAATTAATTATCTTCTGATGACGAATATGCATGGAAGTTTGCAATATATCTCAATATTCTTGCAATATGGCAATGTTGCAAGCAACACAAAATATGCACAGTAGCAACCTTATTATGACGTTTTCTAGGAGCAAACCAACTATTCCTTTTTGGAGTAAAATGCAGTCTAACGTTCCCCTATGCATGGAAAGTTGTAATATATTGCAATTTCCTTGCAATAAGGAATGTTTCCATCAAGGGAGAATTCGTCAAAATGACAAGGTTATATATAACCTAGGGACTTTTTCTCTTGGCAATGAAACTTTCACTTCAAGCTTGATAAAATGAAGTATATTGGCCTTCTAATCCCGAATATGCAACAGAAATTCCTATATATTTCAATGCCCTTGCAATCTGGCAATGTTGCAAACCAGGAAAATTGGCATTGATATAGACTAAGGATTTTTTGTCAAAAAACGAACTTTTCCTTCAGACTGGATAAATGATATGCCTAAGAAATTGCAATATGTGGTAGTTTCCTTGCAAAACGGCAATGTTGCAATCAGACCAAGATTCGTAAGAAAGCAAAGCTGTAGTCTAAGGATTTGTTCGGAAGCCAAATTAATTCTCCCTTCGAACTGGATAAAATTCAGTTTATTGGCCCGTCAATGACGAATATACATTACATTGCAATTGCAGAATATTGCTGAGTTATAACATTAGGCTCCCATTATCAAAGGAGTTATGCCTTAATCCTTTAAATATCGTAAAATTGATGAACTGCAATTCTCAGTAATTATGGAGAATGAAAAGAAAGTTTGCCGTCAAAAATGTCAATGGAATCTTTCAGAATGAAATTAATATTGAGTGATAGTTACTTTCAAGATGAAAAAAGTTTTGATTTAGGTGCAATTTGTGTAAAATAAGGAATATTATTCTTCCAATATGTGTTGCTGTCATCATATGCTACATTTCAACCGTTCTGTGCAAATTCATATTCTCATTGCAACTACAGTCCTTCCTGCCTTATAAACTGCCTAATGGTTCTCAGATATTTTGGTTTCATAAAATGATGATGCAAAAATTAATCGGTTTCTAAGGATGAGTTGAGGAAGATCTGTATGTGATCTCTTTATGATATGATGAATATTGGAAATATATGTCTTCAACACTAACGATATAGTTTGTTAATCTTGAAGGATTTGTATTATTAAATAATATACAGCATTCCTTTTACTTATATGTTTAGTATTGCAGGATTCCAATTTGTTTCCTGCATGTATTTGGGGTCTGGGTATAACATGCCAGGGTCGTTATATGTGTATGGACAGTAACTGCAGAGTTGTCGGAACTGCCAATCTGCACGGATTTTAAAGCAAGTGAAATGTAGAAATTTTATTATTTCAAGTGGTCTGTAGCACGTTCAGGATCTAAATTACAAATAAATTAATTTTTATTCAATTATCTCCTGCTGAGAACTGTAATATTGTTGTTCGAAATTCGGTGTTAAATCTGATTATGTTGGTGTCTCTGGATCTTCATGTCGTCTATGATTCTCTTGTCATTTTTCTTTTTATGAACGATTTATTCTCAGTTGGCGCCGTATTTAGTCATTTCAACATAAATATGATCTTATATAATGAGGGGAAGCTTGTCATGAACGTAATTAGGTAGATTTTACGCCCACCTTTGAAGATGCAGTTGTCAACTTACGCTGATTTTCGTAGGTGGCCAACAGATGGCGTTCACGAATTGCTTATTGTTAAAATTGCTGTAAATTTTTTGGTGGTGAAGAAAGGACCGCATGGTGACCACGTGGCGCCGCAGAGTATACGGAGAATTGAAGACGAAACTGAAATCCGATTTCATTCATTATTTTGATACAATTTTCTGAGATGATGAATGGAAAAGTCTCAATTACCATTCGTTTAAACAGAAGACTGAAACTGAGCCAAAAAATGTTATGTAATATAACATCTCAACACATGATAACTTCCTGTAATCACATGATCATTACAGCTGAGTTTCATGTATATGAAACTGAATCAAGACAAATGAATAACTCCGATATGTATAGCCATATCGCTGCCTTACAAAAGAAGGGAATGAAAAGATCATGTAAGCATTTGATTTCTGAATTACTTGCTCAGAAAGCTATTATGAAGGACAAAAAATATCCCCACTCATTGCAATGTTCCAGATGGAGGCGCAGTGTGCAACATGCTAATAATAGGGGCAATACGGTAATGTTGCAAGCAACGAAAAATTCGTGAACGTAGCAAGGTTCTATTGAGCCTCATGAACTGCAAGGTAGTCTTTCCTTCTAACAAGATAAAATGTTGTTCGTTGGACTTCTAATAATGAATGCGCGCAAAGTTACAATATTTTGCCTTTTATTTGCAATACGACAATATTGAAAGCAATGAAAAACTCGTCATCATGGCTGGGATAGTGCCAGGATTTTTTTCTGGGAGCAAACCAGCTTTACTTTGAAATTGGATAAAATGAAGACTACTGGGCCTTAAATGGCTTGCATGCATGCATAATTCGCTTTTATTAAAATCAATTTGCAGTACTGCAATGTTGCAAGAAAACATAAATTCTTGAAAATAACAGGTCTATAGCCTTGTTTTTTTTTTTGAAGGAATACAAAAATTTTACTTGAAATTGCATAAAATGTAGTCAATAGGATTTTGGGAGTTGAAAACCAACTTTTGAAGCTTTGAACTGAATAAAAGGCAGCCTACTGGGTCTCTAATGACAAATATGCATTCGAAATCGACAATATATTGCAATTTGCTTGCAATACGGGAAGGTTGAAAGCAAACTCATATCATACAAAATTGCAATATCATTTGGGTGTTTTTGGGGACCGAACCTTTTGCTTCAGACTAAAGAAAGAGAAAGCAAAATGCAGTCGAAATGTAGTATATTGCAATTGTCTTGCATTATTGCAATGTTGCAGGACGGTACACTTCATCAAAACACCAAGGCTGTAGCCTTTGGCAAGTTTTGAGGGGCCACAACGACTTTTCTTTCAAACTGGATAAAATGCAAATGAGTGTTCTTCTAATGACGAATGTGCATGAAATTTTGCAATATGTTTCAATATCCTTGCAATATGGCAATGTTGCAAGCAACACAAAATATGCAAAGTAGCAACCTTATTATGATGTTTTCTAGGAGCAAACCAGCTATTCCTTTTTGGAGTAAAATGCAGTCTAACGTTCCCCAGTGCATAGAAAGTTGCAATATATTGCAATTAACTAGCAATAAGGAATGTTCCCATCAAGGGAGAATTCGCCAAGATGGCAAGACTATATATAGCCTTGGGACTATTTCTCTTGGCAAAGAAACTTTTGCTTCAAGCTTGATCAAATGCAGTATATTGACCTTCTAATCACGAATATGCAGCAAAAATTCCTATATATTGCAATGCCCTTGCAATACGACAATGTTGCAAACCAGGAAAAATTGGCAAGAGTGGCAAGGATTTAGACTAAGGATTTTTTCATCGAACAAACCAACTTTTCCTTCAGACTGGATCATTAATACGCATACGAAATTGCAATATATCGCAATTTCTTTGCAATAAGGCAATGTTGCAATCGGATCAAGATTCGTCAGAAAGCAAAGACATAGCCTAAGGATTTTTTCGTAAGCCAAATTGGTCTTCCTTTCAAACTGGATAAAATGCCGCTTATTGGCCCGCCAGTGACGAGTATACATTACATTACAATTGCAGAATATTGCTGATTTATACCATTAGGCTCCCATTATCAAAGCAGTTATGTCTTAATCCTCTAATGGCGTCAGGCTAACGAACGGTAATTCTCAGTAATTATGGAGAATAAAAAGAAAGTTTCCCGTCAATAATATCAATGAAACCTTTCAGAATTAAATTAATGATGAGTCAGAGTTACTTTCAAGTAGGAAATGTTTTAATTTTGGTGCAATTTTATTCAAATAAAACTTATTATTCCAACATGTGTTTCTGTCATCAGATGCTAACTTCAACCGCCATGTGACAATTCATGTTTTTATTACCAAAATAGTCCTTCCTTCCTTCCTCATGCACTGCCTAATACTTTTCAGATGTCTGGTATCATAAAATGATGATGAATTAGTCGTCATTTCCAACAGCAGATGAGTTTAGGAAGAATCTGCATTTGATCTGTTTATGGTGATTGTATCTTAATCACTAACTATATGGTTTGTTAATCTTGTAGGATATTAAGTACGTATATAATGATAGATCATTCCTTCTACTTAGGAGTTTATTTTCATAAGGGTCCCCAGC
>JANJGK010001627.1:105000-115000 GCA_039081455.1 Macrobrachium rosenbergii | reverse complement strand
GGCAATGTTGCAAGCAATACAAAATATGCAAGGTAGCAAGCTTATTACGATGTTTTCTGGGAGCAATCCAACTATTCCTTTTTGGAATAAAATGTATTCTAATGTTCTCCTAAGCATAGGAAGTTGCAACATATTGCAATGTCCTTGCAATAAGGAGTGTTTCCAGCGAGGGAAAATTCGCCAAAACGGCAAGGCTATCCTTGGGACCTTTTCTCTTGGCAAAGAAACTTTTGCTTCAAGCTTGATAAAATGCAATAGTATATTGACCTTCTAATAACGAATATGCAACAGAAATTCCTATATATTGCAAAGCCTTGCAATTTGGCAATGTTGCAAGCCAGGCAAAATTCGCAAGAATGGCCAGGATATAGACTAAAGATTTTTTCGTCGAACAGACCAACTTTTCCTTCAGAATGGATCATTCATATGCCTGCGAAATTGCAATATATCGCAATTTCCTTGCAATAAGGTAATGTTGCAATCAAACCATGATTCGTCAGAAAGCAAAGCTATAGCCGAAGGATTTTTTTTCGTAAGCCAAATTGATATTCCTTTCAAACTGGATAAAATGCAGCTAATTGGGCCGCCAATGAAAAGTATACATTGCAATTGTAGAATATTGATGATTCATACCATTGGGCTCCCATTATGAAAGCAGTTATGCCTTAATCCCCTAAACAGTGCGAAATTAATGAGCGGTAATTCTCAGTAATTATAGAGGATAAAAAGCAAGTTTGCAGTCAATATTATCGATGAATTCTTTCAGAATGAAATTATTGTGGAGTTATAGCTATCTTCAAGTTGAGTACCTTTCTTTTTTTATTTTTGTGTAATTTGTCTAAAATAAGATATATCATTCCCACATGTGTGTTTGTCATCATATACTATCTTCAACCGGTCTGTGACAATTCAGGTTTTTAGTACCAAAATAGTCCTTCCTTCCTTATGCACTGCCTAATACTCTTCAGATGTTCTGGTGTCATAAAATGATGATGAATTAGTCATCAGTTTCAATAGATGAGTGGAAGAGGAATCTGTATTTGATTTGTTTATGATAAGTTTAGGAATATATCGAAAACACCAACTATATGGTTTGTTAATCTTGAAGGATATTGAGTATGTAAATAATGATAAGTCATTCCTTCTACTCATGAGTTTATTTCCATAGGATTCCCCAGAAACCCCCTCGCAAAAAATCATGCAAATTGTATGTATTTGTTTTCTGCATGTATTTGTTCAGAGCAAAAGATAGAGAGACCTTTACGTCTGAGAACAGCAGAGTTGTCGGAACTGCCAATCTGTACAACTTTTAAAGTTGATGAAGTAAAGATAGTTTATTGTTTAAAGTAGTCTGTAGTAAGTTCGGAAACATAAATTTTACGTAAATAACTTTTTATTCTATTATTTTATGCTCAGAGCTTTAGTATTCGTGTCCAAAATACGTTGTTAAATCTGGTAATGTTGGTATGCCTGGATCTTCATATTGTCTATAACTTGCGATGTCATTTTCGCTGTGGGTGACAATTTTAGCGTCATTTTTCCTTTTTATGAATGATTTATTTGCAACTGATGTTGTATTTTGTTATCTCAAAGCAATTAATAGCTTGAATAATGAGGGAAAGTTTGTAATAAAAATAATCTAGTCATCTTTCAGCCCATCGTTGAAGAGGCAGTTGTTCATTTGCGCTGATTTTCTAAGGTGTCCAACAGATGGCGATAACGACTTGCTTATAGTCGAAATTGCTGCAAATTTTTTGGTGGAGGAAGGACCGCATGGTGACCACGTGGCCGCCCTAGAGTATACGTAGAATTAAAGACTAAACTAAATTAAGATTTCATTAATAATTTTCATACAATTTCATATGATAATGAATGGAAAAGTCTCCTTAGACAAGAGGCTAAAACTGAACTTATACGATAACGTAATATAGCCTTGGAACACATGATAACTTCCTATGATCACATGAACAGTACAGTATATTTTCATGCATATGAAACTGACTCAAGACAAATGAATACCTCCGATATGTTTACCCATATCGTTGCTTTACAAAAGGAGGCAGTGAAAATAACATGATAATTTTATTTCAGACTTAATTTCTCAGAAGGCTCTTATAAAGAGCAAGAGGTATCCACACTCAGTGCAATGTTGCAGATGGAGGTGAGGTGTGAAATATGATGATAGCAGGGGTAATAAGGTAATGTTGCAGTTATTGAAGGTAATGTTGCAGTTATTGCAAAATTAGTATAAAGTAGCAAAACAACCTTTCCTTCTAACTCGATGAAATGATGTCTATTGGGCTTCTAATGAAGAATGAGCTCAAAATGACAATATTTCGCTATTTGCTGGCAACAGGGCAATGTTGAAAGCAAGGAAAGATTCGTCAACATTACAGAGAAATAGCTCTAGAATTTTATTTTTTATTTTTTGTGGACGCAAACACGCTTTAATTTGAAATAGGATAAAATGTAGTCTGCTGGGTCTTAAATGGGTTGCATGCATGCATAATTCGCTTTTAGGAAAATAGGTTTGCAATACTGCAGTGTTGGAACAAAACATAAATTCTTGAAAATTACAGGTCTACAGTATAGCCTTATGTTTTTTATAGGAAGAGACAAATTTTTCCTGAAATTGCATAAAATGTTGTCTATTGGATTCTGGGAGTTCAAAACCAACTTTTGAAGCTTCGAACTGGGACTCTCATGACCAATATGTATTCGAATTCACTATATATTGCAATTTGCTTTCAATACAGGAAGGTTGCAAGCAAACTCATGACATTCAAAATTGCAAGACATTTAGGGTGATTTTGGGGAACGAGCCCCTTTGCTTCAAATTAAAGAGAGGGAAAGCAAAATGGAGTCTAAATTGTAGTGTATTGCAACTTTCTTGCATTATTGCAATATTGCAGGTCCGACAAAATTCATCAAAATACCAAGGCTGTAGCCTTTGTCAGTTTTTTAGGGGGCCTCAGCGACTTTTCCTTCAAACCAGGTAAAATGAAAAAATTAATTATCTTCAGATGGAGAATATGCATGGAAGTTTGCAATATGTCTCAATATCCCTGCAATATGGCAATGTTGCAAGCAACACAAAATGTGCAAAGTAGCAACCTTATTATGATGTTTTCTAGGAACAAATCAACTATTCCTTTTTGGAGTAAAATGCAGTCTAACGTTCCTCTATGTATAGAAAGTTGCAATATATTGCAATTAACTTGCAATAAGGAATGTTTCCATCAAGGGAGAATTCGCCATAATGGCAAGACTATATATAGCCTTGGGACTATTTCTCTCGGCAAAGAAACTTTTGCTTCAAGCTTGATAAAATGCAGTATATTGACCTTCTAATCACGAATATGCAACAGAAATTCCTATATATTGCAATGCCCTTGCAATACAGCAATGTTGCAAGCCATGAAAAATTGGCAAGGATATACGCTAAGGATTTGTCAAAAAACTAACTTTTCCTTCAGACTGGATAAATAATATGCCTACGAAATTGCAATATATCGCAATTTCTTTGCAATAAGGCAATGTTGCAATCGGACCAAGATTCGTCAGAAAGCAAAGAATAGCCTAAGGATTTTTTCGTAAGCCAAATTGATTCTCCTTTTAAACTGGATAATATGCAGCTTATTGACCTGCCAATGACGAGTATACATTACATTGCAATTGCAGAATAGGCTCCCATTATCAAAACAGTTATGTCTTAATCCTCTAATGATGTCAGGCTAATGAACGGTAATTCTCAGTAATAATGGAGAATAAAAAGAGTTTCCCGTCAATAATATTAATGAAAACTTCAGAATGAAATTAATACTAAGTTAGAGTTACTTTCAAGTTGAAAATGTTTTAATTTTGGTGCAATTTTATTCAAATAAAACTTATTATTCCAACAAGTGTTTCTGTCATCAGATGCTAACTTCAACCGCTGTGTGACAATTTATGTTTTTATTACCAAAATAGTCCTTCCTTCCTTCCTCATGCACTGCCTAATACTTTTCAGATGGTCTGGTATCATAAAATGACGATGAATTAGTCGTCAATTCCAACAGCAGATGAGTTTAGGAAGAATCTGCATTTGATCTGTTTATGGTGATTGTATCTTAATCACTAACTATATGGTTTGTTAATCTTGTAGGATATTAAGTACGTAAATAATGATAGATCATTCCTTCTACTTACGAGTTTATTTTCATAAGGGTCCCCAGCAACCCCCTCGCAAAAAAAAAGTGATGTAAATTGTATGTATTTGTTTTCTGCATGTATTTGTTCAGAGCAAAAGATGGCGAGACCTCAGTCATCCTGCTCATTTTGATGACACCTTTGCATCACTTATGGGCTGCCGTTGTGTGATACAAGGCCGTCTAAACCTGTACCATGCAAGGCCAGTCTCCCTGAGACTGAGGTCGTAAGACATTGGAAAGACTCATTTTGAAGTAAAAGGTGCAAAGGAAGCGATTGCATTCAATGAGACAAGTCTGTGGGAGGGTCTTCTGCCAAATTATTATTATCATTATTATTATTATTATTATTATTATTATTATTATTATTATTATTATTATTATTATTATTATTATTATTATTATTATTATTACAGGTTTTTTTTTAAACCAAATGGCAGTTTCAACAGCATTTATTTTATATAGTAAACGCTCAATTCGTCTTATCAATTGCTTTTCTTGCGCTGGAATTGTTGCAAGCAATTGACCGATATTCATTTCCGGTGGTTTAGTGATGTGTAGGAGGTAGTTCTCGAATTGAGCGTTTGCTATATAAAATAAATGCTGTTGAAACTGCCATTTTGTTTAACAAAACCTGTATTAAAGAAGGTCTTTTTCTTAATTTTACGAGTATTATTATTATTATTATTATTATCATTATTATTATTATTATTATTATTATTATTATCATTATTATTATTATTATCATTATTATTATTATTATTATTATTATTATCATTATTATTATTATTATTATTATTATTATTATCATTATTATTATTATTATTATTATTATCATTATTATTATTATTATTATTATTATTATTATCATTATTATTATTATTATTATTATTATTATTATTATTATTATCATTATTATTATTATTATTATTATTATTATCATTATTATTATTATTATTATTATTATTATTATTATTGTTATTATTATTATAAATAACGGATGCGTCCACACAACTTGATTTATAATAAAGTTTCTCTGTTTTTCAAAAATTCCTTTCTCTATAGTGGAAAGTTCAGGTAATAATTGTCTCACATTCATTTCATCAAGGCAAGGGAATAGACACATTCAGGAACGCTTTCAATTTAATAAGATAAACTTAGAAAATCATATAAAAGCTCAGAAAAAGTCAAATATAGCCGATAATGTTTTGGTGCAATTCATCACACGACGGCCTCAACAAATTCTGAGATGTACCGAATTATAACAAGGCTGCTGTTTGTGCAGATGAAGAAGCTGGCCTTATGCACAGACGGAAAACAACTTCTGGTGCTCGACATTCTCGTCTCGCAAATTTGGGGCATTTGGAGACGGAAGCGTCAACGAAGGTCTCTCACTTGGGCCTCTGCCTTCACGGTCGGAGTGAGAGAGTGAGTGAGTTCCCTGAAGGACTGAAGCTCAGTGCCATGATTGCTTTTGTTGAAAGGACTCCTTCTTTTACACTGCTCTTTATGGCACTCCACAAATAAAGGTCTCGACAGGGTCACCCAGGTGTTAATTGTTAATGACGGTCGTTCTAACTATCAAACGGATAAGGAAATTCAAAGATCGTCGAGGAATGGTCCACTCCTCTAACTGCTCTGACATTGAAATCTTTGCATTTAAGATTAAAAGAAATAAAAGTGGGTTTTGATGAAGAACAGCCCGGCCCTACCTGCACACGACGCCCTTAAGAAAATTATGGCAGACGATTGGTTCCTACGACATGTCCCAAAATGCCCCTGAGGCCCTTATATTGTGACGACCCCCGCGATGCGTCTCTCTGAGAGCATTATCAGCCTCGTTCAAGATGGTGCCATCAGATGGCGCTATACACACACACACACAATATATATATATATATATATATATATATATATATATATATATATATATATATATATATATATATATATATATATATATATATATATATTTGTCATGAAACTAAGACAACATCAGTACTGTCTTTGCCACTGTATAAGCATAACACTGTAACCAAACCATGACTGTAATTCACGATAATAGAATGTTTAATATTTTTTTTAAAATAATTATACTATGAAATGTATATCCATTCAACAATGATAATCGTCTTTAGAACGAATGCATGAAGAAGCATGCAAGCAAAAATATAATCGAAAATGACTGACATAACAACATCTGTATAATCCTGCACAATTTCAGCTCTTAAGTTGAGGAAACATCAGAATTCGTGCTCGTCCTTTTCGATGAATAGAAGGAAAATATTTGACATATTAACAATACATTCTGTTATTCTTGGTGGATATTATGTATGTAAACAAAGCCAAGTCATACTTATGTTTATTTTCGTATCATTTCCTACTGAAATCTAAAGATAAACGATGCAATTGTTTCCCGTAGATATTTGGCTTGAGATTTTGACCTCCATGAACGGGAACTGCAGGGTTGTCGGAACTGCCAATCAGTATCATGCTTTTAAAATTCATGAACTAAAGATAATTTATTATTTCAAGTGAACTCCAGTTAAGTGAGAAACCCGAATATGGTATAAATAAAACTTAATAGCATTATTTTACGCTCAGAACTACAGCATTCTCTCAGAAATACGATGTGTTGAATTTCTTTCTGTTGGGATTCCTGGATTTTCGGAGCTGCCAATCTATCTTAGGTTTTAAAGCAGATGAATTAAAAGCAGTTTGTTAATTCACGCAGTCTGTAGTAATTTTAAGAAACTCTAATAAAAGTAAATCACTTTTGATTCAATCATTTTATGCTCAGAACTGCAGTGTTCTTGTCCAAAATACGATGTTGCATTTCGTTTTGTTGGTATGCCTGGCACTTCATATCGTCTATGACGGGTAGTGACATTTTCGCTCTGGGGGAGGACTGTAGGCAAGTTGATTTTGATCGTCTTCCCTTGCGTCAAATTTTTTATCCTTTTTTCTTTACATGAAACTCTCATTTCCAGTTGAAGCTGAATTCAGATATCCCAAAAGACTCATCATTTTAAATTATGAGAAAAAGATGGGAATAAGGATAATCTAACTAGTTTCCTCACCCATCTGTGAAAATGAAGTGGTCCACTCGCGCTGATTTTCTTAGGTGGCCAAAAGATGGCGATAACGACTTGCTTATAGTCTAAAATCCTCTAAATTGTTGTGTGGAGAAAGGAGCGCATGGTGACCACGTGGCCGCCTTAGAGTATACGGAGAATTGAAGACATAATTAAAGCACGATTTCATTAATGGGTAATTTTGATATGATTTCATAACATGGTTAGTGGAAAATTCCTAATTATCGTAGGTTTAGTTAGGAGGCTGAAACTGAACTGAA
Organism: Macrobrachium rosenbergii; assembly: GCA_039081455.1. Lineage (NCBI taxonomy): Eukaryota > Metazoa > Arthropoda > Malacostraca > Decapoda > Palaemonidae > Macrobrachium > Macrobrachium rosenbergii. The sequence goes on along the minus strand of JANJGK010001627.1, from coordinate 107,458 downwards.
ACTGAAGCGTAATTTAACCTTTGAACACATGATAACTTCCTATGAGCACATGGCCATTACAGTTTAGTTTCATTTATATGGAACGAAGTCAAAACTATGGGACAAATACTATATTTAGATCCGAATCATTAAATTGCAAAGGAAAGCCATGAACAGGTCATGCAGTCATTTGATTCCAGAATTACTTTGGCGGAAGTCTATTATAAAGGACAATAAATATCCACGCTAATTGCAATGTCCCACACGAAGGTGCAGTGTGCAACATGATGATAATAATAGTAGGGTCAATACGGTAATGTAGCAATGAATTCAAGATTCGTCGAAATTAGCGAAAGTCTTTCCTTCTAACTGGGTAAAATGTTGGTCATTGGGCTTTTAATAGCCAATTTGTAGAAGCTGCAATATTTTGCAATTTTCTTACAATACGGCAATGCCGAAAGCAAGGGAATACTCGTCAACATAGCAAGGACATATAGCACTAGGATTTTTTTCTGGGAGCAAAATAGCTTTAATTTGAAATTGGATAAAATGCAGTGTATTGGATCTTAGAAGTTCCAAACTAACTTTTAAAGCTTTGAACTGAATAAAACGAAGTCTGCTGAGACTCTGATGACAAATATGCGTTCGAAATCCACAGTACATTGCAATTTGCTTGCAATACATCAAGGGTGCAGGCAAACTCATAACCCACAAAATAGCAAGGTCAACAGGATTTTTTGGGAAAGGAACCAGATTTTGCCTCAAATTAAAGAAAGGGAAAGCCATCGGTCTGTTATGCCGAAAACGCAGTCGAAATTTAGTTTAGTGCAACTTTCTTGCATTATTGCAGGGTTGCAGGTCCGGCAAAAGTCATCAAAATACCAAGACTGGAGCCTTTGGCAATTTTTTAAGGGCTACAACGATTCTTCCTTAAAACTGGACAAATTACAAATGAGTTTTCTTCTAATGACGAATATACATGGACGTTTACAACATGTTGCAATATCCACGCAATGTGGTAATGTTGCAAGCAATACAAAATATGCAAAGTAGCAAGCTTATTATGATGTTTTCTGGGAGTAAACTAACTATTCCTTTTTGTAATAAAATGTAGTCTAATGTTCTTCTATGCACGGGAAGTTCCAATATATTGCAATGTCCTTGCAATAAGGAGTGTTTCCATCAAGGGAAATTCGCCATAATGGCAAGGCTATCCTAGGGACTTTTCCTCTTGGCAAAGTTTTGCTCCAAGCTTGATAAATTGCAGTAGTATATTGACCTTCTAATCACGAATATGCAACAGAAATTCTTATATATTGCAAAGCCCTTGCAATTTGGCAATTTTGCAAGCCAGGCAAAATTCGCAAGAATGGCGAGGATATAGACTAAAGATTGTTTCGTCTAAAATACCAACTTTTCCTTGAGACTGGATCATTAATATGCCTGTGAAGTTGCAATATATCGCAATTTTCTTGCAATAAGGCAGTGTTGCAATCGGACCAAGATTTGTCAGAAAGCAAAGGATTTTTTCGTAAGCCAAATTGATATTCCTTTCAAATTGGATAAAATATAGTTTATTGAGCCGCCAATAAAAATTATACATTGCAACTGTAGAATATTTATGATTCATACCATCAGTGACCCTGGTAGTTGTGACGCCAGATAACCCACAATTAATAATCATACCATTAGGCTCCCATTATGAAAGCAGTTATGCCTTAATCCCCTAAACAGTGCGAAATTAATGAGCGGTAATTCTCAGTAATTATAGAGGATAAAAAGAAAGTTTGCCGTCATTTTATCAATGAATTCTTTTAGAATGAAATTAGTTTGGAGTTATAGCTATCTTCAAGTTGAGTATGTTTCTTTTTTCATTTTTGTGTAATTTGGCTAAAATAAGATATATCATTCCAACATGCGTTTCTGTCATCATATACTATCTTCAACCGGTCTGTGACAATTCAGGTTTTTATTACCAAAATAGTCATTCCTTCCTTATACATTGTCTAATACTTTTCAGATGTTCTGGTGTCATAAAATGATGATGAATTAGTCATCAGTTTCAACAGATGAGTGGAAGAGGAATCTGTAGTTGATCTGTTTATGATAAGTTTAGGAATATATCTAAAACACCAACTATATGGTTTGTTAATGTTGAAGGATATTGAGTACGTAAATAATTATAAGTCATTCCTTCTACTCATGAGTTTATTTTCATAGGATTCCCCAGCAACCCCTCGCAAATAATAATGTAAATTGTATGTATTTGTTTTCTGCATGTATTTGTTCAGAGCAAAAGATGGCGAGACCTTTACGTCTGAGAACAGTAACAGCAGAGTTGTCGGAGCTGCCAATCTGTACAGCTTTTAAAGTTGATGAATTAAAGATCGATTATTATTTAAAGTAGTCTGTAGTAAGTTCGGAAACATAAATTTTACGTAAATAACTTTTTATTCTATTATTTGAGGCTCAGAACGTT
>JANJGK010001627.1:17500-100000 GCA_039081455.1 Macrobrachium rosenbergii | reverse complement strand
CACCGTCTGACTGAAGCCTCCTCCAGGAGATACAGATGTTGCTGCTCCGAGTCCGGAGGTTCACATCAGTCATCCTGCTCATTTTGATGACACCTTTGCGTCACTTATGGGGTGCCGTTGTGAGATACAAGGCAGTCTAAACCTGTACCATGCAAGGCCAGTCCCCCAGAGACTGAGGTCGTAAGACATTGAAAAGACCCATTTTGAAGTAAACGCCTCAAAGGAGGCGATTGCATTTAATGAGACAAGTCTGTGGGAGGGTCTTCTGCCAAATTATTATTATTATTATTATTATTATTATTATTATTATTATTATTATTATTATTATTATTATTATTACAGGTTTTGTTAAACAAAATGGCAGTTTTAACAGCATTTATTTTATATAGTAAACGCTCAATTCGTCTTATCAATTGCTTTTCTTGCGCTGGAATGGTTGCAAGCAATTGACTGATATTCGTTTCCAGTGGTTTAGTGATGTGTAGGAGGTAGTTCTCGAACTGAGCGTTTGCTATATAAAATAAATGCTGTTGAAACTGCCATTTTGTTTAACAAAACCTGTATTAAAGAAGGTCTTTTTCTTAATTTTACGAGTATTATTATTAATATTATTATTATTATTATTTATTTATTTATTTTGTATTTATTTAATTTTTTTTTGTCTATCACAGTCATCCTATTCCGGGTTGCATCCTGCCACCTTAGGAGTCCATCACTTTTCTCACTATTATTATTATTATTATTATTATTATTATTATTATTATTATTATTATTATTATTATTATTATTATTATTATTATTATTATAAATAACGAATGCGTCCACACAACTTGATTTATAATAAAGTTTCTCTGTTTTTCAAAAATTCCTTTCTCAATAGTGGAAAGGTCATGTAATAACTGTTTCACATTCATTTCATCAACGCAAGGGAATAGACACATTCAGGAGCGCTTTCAGTTTAATAAGATAAACTTAGAAAATCATATAAAAGCTCAGAAAAAGTCAAATATATCCGATAATGTTTTGGTGCAGTTTATCACACGACGGCCTCTACAAATTCTGAGATGTACCGAATTATAACAAGGCTGCTGTTTGTGCAGATGAAGAAGCTGGCCTTATGCACAGACGGAAAACAACTTCTGGTCCTCGACTTCCTCGTCTCGCAAATTTGGGGCATTTGGAGACGGAAGCGTCAACGAAGGTCTCTCACTTGGGCCTCTGCCTTCACGGTCGGAGTGAGTGAGTTAAGTGAGTTTCCTGAAGGACTGAAGCTCAGTGCCATGATTGCTTTTGTTTGAAAGGGCTCCTTCTTTTACACTGCTCTTTATGGCACTCCACAAATAAAGGTCTCGACAGGGTCACCCAGGTGTTAATCATTAATGACGGTCATTCTAACTATCAAACGGATAAGGAAATTCAAAGGTCGTCGAGGAATGGTCCACTCCTCTAACTGCTCTCATATTGAAATCTTTGCATTTAAGATTAGAAGAAATAAAAGTGGGTTTTGATGAAGAACAGCCCGGCCCTACCTGCACACGACGCCCTTAAGAAAACTATGGCGGACGATTGGTTCCTACGACATGTCCCAAAATGCTCCTGAGGCCCTTATATTGTGACGACCCCCACGATGCTTCTCTCTGAGAGGATTATCAGCCTCGTTCAAGATGGTGTCATCAGATGGCGCTATACACACACACACACAATATATATATATATATATATATATATATATATATATATATATATATATATATATATATATATATATATATTTGTCATGAAACTAAGACAACATCAGTACTGTCTTTGCCACTGTATAAGCATAACACTGTAATCAAACCGTGACTGTGATTCACGATAATAGAATGTTTAATATTTTTAAAAATAATTATACTATGAAATGTATATCCAGTCAACATTGATAATCGTCTTTAGAACGAATGCATGAAGAAGCATGCAAGCAAAAATTTAATAGACAATGACTGACATAATAACATCTGTATAATCCTGCACATTTTCAGCTCTTAAGTTGAGGAAACATCAGAATTCGTGCTCGTCCTTTTCGATGAATATATAAGGAAAATATTTGACATATTCACAATACAGTCTGTTATTCTTGGAGGATATTATGTATGTAAACAAAGCCACTCCATGTTTATGTTTATTTTCGTATCATTTCCTACTGAAATCTGAAGATAAACGATGCATTTTTTTCCCGTAGATATTGGCCTGAGATTTTGACCTCCATGAAAGGCAACTGCAGGGTTGTCGGAACTGCCAATCTGTATCATGCTTTGAAAATTCATGAACTAAAGATAATCTATGATTTCAAGTGAACTCCAGTTAAGCCAGAAACCCGAATATGGTATAAATAAACCTTAATAGCATTATTTTACGCTCAGAACTACAACATTCTCTCCGAAATACGATAGTTGAATTTCTTTCTGTTGGGATGTCTGGATTTTCGGAGCTGCCAATCTATCTTAACTTTTAAAGCAGATGAATTAAGGGCAGTTTGTTAATTCACGCAGTCTGTAGTAAGTTTACGAAACTCCAATTTAAGTGAATCACTTTTGATTCAATCACTTCATGCTCAGAACTGCAATATTCTTGTCCAAAATACGATGTTGCGTGTCATTTTGTTGGTATGCTTGAATCTTCATATCGTCTATGACGGGCGGTGACATTTTCGCTCTGGGGGAGGACTGTAGGCAAGTTGATTCTAATCGTCTTCCCTTGCGTCAAACTTTTTATCCTTTTTCCTTTACATGAAACACTCATTTCCAGTTGAAGCTGAATTCAGATATCCCAAAAGACTCATCATTTTAAATTATGAGAAAAAGATGGGAATAAGAATAATCTAACCAGTTTCCTCACCCATCTGTGAAAATGAAGTGGTCCACTCGCGCTGATTTTCTTAGGTGGCCAAAAGATGGCGATAACGACTTGCTTATAGTCTAAAATCCTCTAAATTGTTGTGTGGAGAAAGGAGCGCATGGTGACCACGTGGCCGCCTTAGAGTATACGGAGAATTGAAGACATAATTAAAGCACGATTTCATTAATGGGTAATTTTGATATGATTTCATAACATGGTTAGTGGAAAATTCCTAATTATCGTAGGTTTAGTTAGGAGGCTGAAACTGAACTCAAACTGAAGCGTAATTTAACCTTTGAACACATGATAAGTTCCTATGACCATTACAGTTTAGTTTCATTTATATGGAACGAAGTCAAGACAATTGGACAAATCCTATATTTATACCTGAATCATTAAATTACAAAACAAAGTCATGAACAGGTCATGCAATCATTTGATTGCAGAATTACTTTTACAGAAGGCTAACATAAAGAACAATAATTATCCACGCTAATTGCAATGTCCCAGACGAAGGTGCAGTGTGCAACATAATAATAATAGTGTCAATACGGTAATGTTGCAATGAATGAGAAAATCTTAGAAATTAGCGAAAGTCCTTTCTTCTAACTAGACAAAATGTTGATCATTGGGCTTTTAATGGCCGATTTGTAGGAGCTGCAATATTTTGCAATTTTCTTGCAATACGACAATGTTGAAAGCAAGGGAATATTCTTCAACATAGCAGGGAAATATAGCTCTAGGATTTTTTTCTGGGAGCAAAACAGCTTTAATTTGAAATTGGATAAAATGCAGTGTATTGGATTTTAGAAGGACCAAACTAACTTTTACAGCTTTGAACTGAATAAAAGGAAGTCTACTGAGACTCTGATAACAAATATGCGTTCGAAATCACAATATATTGTAATTTGCTTGCAATACATCAAGGTTGCAAACAAACTCATGACCCACAAAATAGCAAGGCAATGAGGATGTTTTTGGGAAAGGAACCAGATTTTGCTTCAAATTAAAGAAAGGGAAAGCCATCAGTCTGTTATGCCGAAAATGCAGACGGAATTGTAGTATATTGCAAATGTCTTGCTTTATTGCAATGTTGCAGGTCCGGCAAAAGTCATCAAAATACCAAGACTGGAGCCTTTGGCAATTTTTTGAAGGGGTACAACGATTCTTCCTTAAAACTGGACAATATACAAATGAGTTTTCTTCTAATGACGAATATGCATGAAGGTTTGCAATATGTTGCAATATCCACTCAATGTGGCAATGTTGCAAGCAATACAAAATATGCAAAGTAACAAGCTTATTATGATGTTTTCTGGGAGCAAACCAACTATTCCTTTTTGGAATAAAATGCAGTCTAATATTCTCCTATGCATGGAAAGCTGCAATATATTGCAATGTCCTTGCAATAAGGAATGTTTCCAGTGAGGGAAAATTCGCCATAATGGCAAGGCTGTCTTTGGGACTTTTCCTCTTGGCAAAGAAACTTTTGCTTTAAGCTTGATAAAATGCAGTAGTATATTGACCTTCTAATCACGAATATGCAACAAATTCCTATATATTGCAAAGCCCTTGCAATACGGCAATGTTGCAAGCCAGGCAAATTTCGCAAGAATGGCCAGGATATAAACTAAAGATTTTTTCGTCGAACAGACCAACTTTTCCTTCAGAATGGATCATTCATATGCCTGCGAAATTGCAATATATCGCAATTTCCTTGCAATAAGGAAATGTTGCAATCAAACCAAGATTCGTCAGAAAGCAAAGCTATCGCCGAAGGATTTTTTTTCGTAAGCCAAATTGATATTCCTTTCAAACTGGATAAAATGCCGCTCATTGGGTCGCCAATGAAAAGTATACATTGCAATTGTAGAATACTGATGATTCATACCACTAGGCCGGCGTCAGTGACCTTGGCAGTTGTGACGGCAGATAACCCACAATTAATAATCATACCATTAGGTTCCCATTATGAAAGCAGTTATGCCTTAATCCTCTAAACAGTGCGAAATTAATGAGCGATAATTCTCAGTAATTATAGAGGATAAAAAGAAAGTTTGCCGTCAATATTATCAGTGAATTCTTTCAGAATGAAATTATTGTGGAGTTATAGCTATCTTCAAGTTGAGTATGTTTCTTTTTTTTATTTTTGTGTAATTTGGCTAAAATAAGATATATCATTCCAACATGTGTTTTCTGTCATCATATACTATCTTCAACCGCTATGTGACAGTTCACGTTTTTATTACCAAAATAGTCCTTCCTTCCTTATGCATTGCCTAATACTTTTCAGATGTTCTGTATCATAAAATGATGATTAATTAGTCATCAGTTTCAACAGATGAGTGGAAGAGGAATCTGTAGTTGATCTGTTTATGATAAGTTTAGGAATATATCTAAAACACCAACTATATGGTTTGTTAATCTTGAAGGGTATTGAGTACGTAAATAATTTTAAGTCATTCCTTCTACTCATGAGTTTATTTTGATAGGATTCCCCAGCAACCCCTCGCAAATAATAATGTAAATTGTATGTATTTGTTTCCTGCATGTATTTGTTCAGAGCAAAAGATGGCGAGACCTTTATGTCTAAGACCGGTAACAGCAGAGTTGTCGGAACTGCCAATCTGTACAACTTTTGAAGTTGATGAGTTAAAGATCGATTATTATTTAAAGTAGTCTGTAGTAAGTTCGGAAACATAAATTTTAAGTAAATAACCTTTTATTCTATTATTTTATGCTCAGAACTTCAGTATTCTTGTCCAAAATACGGTGTCAAATCTGGTAATGTTGGTATGCCTGGATCTTCACATCGTCTATAACTTGCGATGTCATTTTCGCTATGGGTGATAATTTTAGTGTCATTTTTCCTTTTTATGAACTATTTATTCCCAATTGATGTTGTATTTTGTTATCTCAAAGCAATTAACATCTTGAATAATGAGGGAAAGTTTGTACTAAACATAATATAGCTAGTTTTCAGTCCCATCTTTGAAGATGCAGTTGTTAATTTGCGCTGATTTTCTTAGGTGTCCAACAGATGGCCTTCACGACTTCCTTATAGTCGAAATTGCTGCAAATTTTTTGGTGGAGGAAGGACCGCATGGTGACCACGTGGCCGCCTTAGAGTATGCGGAGAATTAAAGACCAAACTAAATTACGATTTCATTAATAATTTTGATACAATTTCATCTGATAATGAATGGAAAAGTGCCAGTTATCGTCTCCTTAGACAGGAGACGAAAACTGAACTCAAACGGAAACGTAATATAGCCTTGGAACACATGATAACTTCCTATGATCACATGAACAGTAGAGTATATTTTCATGCACATGAAACTGAATCAAGACAAATGAATACCTCCGATATGTTTACCCATATCGTTGCTTTACAAAAGGAGGCAGTGAAAATAACATAATAATAATTTTATTTCAGACTTTCAGTGCAATGTTGCAGATGGAGGTGCGGTGTGAAATATGATGATAGCAGGGGTAATAAGGCAATGTTGCAGTAATTGAAGGTAATGTTGCAGTTATTGCAAAATTAGTATAAAGTAGCAAAATCTTTCCTTCTAACTTGATGAAATGATGTCTATTGGGCTTCTGATGAAGAATGAGTTCAAAATGACAATATTTCGTTATTTGCTGGTAACAGGGCAATGTTGAAAGCAAAACAAAATTCGTCAGCATAACAGGAATATAGCCCCCAGGAGTTTTTCTAGGAGCAAACCATCTTTACTTTGCAATTGGACAAAATGCAGACTACTGGTCCTTAAATGGCTTGCATGCATGCATAATTCGCTTTTATTAAAATAGGTTTGGAATACTTCAGTGTAGCAGGAAAACATAAATGATTGAGAATAACAGGTCCAGAGCCTTTTGTTATTTTCAAGGAATATAAAAACTTACTCGAAATTGCATAAAATGTTGTCTATTGGATTTTGGGAGTTCAAAACCAACTTTTGAAGCTTCAAACTGAATGAAAGGTAGTCTACTGGGACTCTAATGACAAATATGCATTCGAAATCTCAGAATATTGCAATTTGCTTGCAATATGGGAAGGTTGCAAGTAAACTCATAACATTCAAAATAGCAAGACAATGAGGGTGTTTTTGGGGAACAAAACATTTTGATTCAAATTAAAGAGAGGGAAAGCAAAATGGAGTCGAAATTGCAGTATATTGCAACTTTTTTTGCATTATTGCAATATTGTAGGTCCGGCAAAATTCATCAAAATATCAAGGCTGTAGCCGTTGTTAATTTTTTAGCGACCACAACGACTTTTCCTTCAAACCAGGTAAAATGAAAAAAATTAATTATCTTTTGATGACGAATATGCATGGAAGCTTGCAATATGTCTCAATATCCTTGCTATATGGCAATGTTGCAAGCAACACAAAATATGCAAAGTAGCAACCTTATTATGATGTTTTCTAGGAACAAACCAATTATTCCTTTTTGGAGTAAAATGCAGTCTAGCGTTCCCCTATGCATAGAAAGTTGCAATATATTGCAATTTCCTTGCAATAAGGAATGTTTCCAGCAAGGGAAAATTCGCCAAAATGACGAGGCTCTATATAGCCTAGGGGCTTTTTCTCTTGGCAATGAAACTTTCACTTCAAGCTTGATAAAATGAAGTATATTGGCCTTCTAATCCCGAATATGCAACAGAAATTCCTATATATTGCAATGCCCTTGCAATCTGGCAATGTTGCAAACCAGGAAAAATTGGCAAGGATATAGACTAAGGATTTTTTGTCAAAAAACGAATTTTTCCTTCAGACTGGATAAATAATATGCCTACGAAATTGCAATATATGGTAGTTTCCTTGCAAAACGGCAATGTTGCACTCAGACCAAGATTCGTCAGAAAGCAAAGCTGCAGTCTAAGGATTTGTTCGTAAGCCAAATTGATTCTCCTTTCGAACTGGATAAAATTCAGTTTATTGGCCCGCCAATGACGAATATGCATTACATTGCAATTGCAGAATATTGCTGAGTTATAACATTAGCCTCCCATTATCAAAGGAGTTATGCTTTAATCCTTTAAATATCGTAAAATTGATGAATGGCAATTCTCAGTAATTATGGAGAATGAACAATATCAATGGAATCTTTCAGAATGAAATTAATATTGAGTTATAGTTATTTTCAAGATGAAAAAAGTTTTGATTTAGGTGCAATTTGTGTAAAAGAGGGTATATTATTCTTCCAATATGTGTTGCTGTCATCATATGCTCCATTTCAACCGCTCTGTGCAAATTCATATTCTTATTGCAACTACAGTCCTTCCTGCCTTATAAACTGCCTAATGGTTCTCAGATATTTTGGTTTCATAAAATGATGATACAAAAATTCATCGGTTTCTGTAGATGAGTTGATGATCTGTATGTGATCTCTTTATGATATGATGAATATTGGAAATATATATCTTCAACACTAACAATATAGTTTGTTAATCTTGAAGGATTTGTGTTATTAAATAATCTACATCATTCCTTTTACTATTATGTTTAGTTTTGCAGGATTCCAATTTGTTTCCTGCATGCATTTGGGGTCTGGGTATAACATGCCAGGATCGTTATGTCTGCGAACAGTAACTGCAGAGTTGTCAGAACTGCCAATCTGCACGGCTTTTAAAGCAAGTGAAATGTAGAAATTTTATTATTTCAAGTGGTCTGTAACACGTTCAGGATTCTAAATTACATGTAAATTACTTTTTATTCAATTATCTCCTGCTGAGAACTGTAATACTGTTGTTCGAAATTCGGTGTTGAATCTGATTATGTTGGTGTCACTGGATCTTCATGTCGTCTATGATTCTCTTGTCATTTTTCTTTTTATGAACGATTTATTCCAAGTTGGCGCCGCATTTAGTTATCTCAACACAAATATGATCTTATATAATGAGGGGAAACTTGTCATAAAGATAATTAGGTAGATTTCACGCCCACCTTTGAAGATGCAGTTGTCGACTTGCGCTGATTTTCGTAGGTGGCCAAAAGATGGCGTTCAGGACTTGCTTATAGTTAAAATTGCTGTAAATTTTTTGAAGAAAGGACCGCATGGTGACCACGTGGCGCCTCAGAGTATACGGAGAATTGAAGACGAAACTGAAATCCGATTTCATTCATTATTTTGATACAATTTTCTGAGATGATGAATGGAAAAGTCTCAATTACCATTCGTTTAAACAGAAGACTGAAACTGAGCCAAAAAATGTAATGTAATATAACATTTGAACACATGATAACTTCCTGTAATCACATGATCATTACAGTTGAGTTTCATGTATATGAAACTGTATCAAGACAAATGAATAACTCCGATATGTATACCCATATCGTTGCCTTGCAAAAGAAGGGAATGAAAAGATCATGTAAGCATCTGATTTCTGAATTACTGGCTCAGAAAGCTATTATGAAGGACAAAAAATATCCCCACTCATTGCAATGTTCCAGATGGAGGTGCAGTGTGCAACATGCTAATAATAGGGGCAATACGGTAATGTTGCAAGCAACGAAAAATTCGTCAACGTAGCAAGGTTCTATTGAGCCTCATGAAATGCAAGATAGTCTTTCCTTGTAACAAGATAAAATGCTGTTTGTTGGACTTCTAATAATGAATGGGCGCAAAGTTACAATATTTTGTCTTCTGTTTGCAAATATGAATGTTGAAAGCAATGAAAAACTCGTCATCATGGCTGGGATAGTGCCAGAATTTTTCTCTTGGAGCAAACCAGCTTTACCTTGAAACTGGATAAAATGAAGTCTACTTGGCCTTAAATGGCTTGCATGCACGCATAATTCGCTTTTATTAAAATGAATTTGTAGTACTGCAATGTTGCAAGAAAACATAAATTCTTGAAAATAACAGGTCTATAGCCTTGTTTTTTTTTTGAAGAAATACAAAAATTTTACTTGAAATTGCATAAAATGTAGTCAATAGGATTTTGGGAGTTGAAAACCAACTTTTGAAGTTTTGATCTGAATAAAAGGCAGCCTACTGGGTCTCTAATGACAAATATGCATTCGAAATCGACAATATATTGCAATTTGCTTGCAATACGGGAGGGCTGAAAGCAAACTCATATCATACAAAATTGCAATATCATTTGGGTGTTTTTGGGGACCGAACCCTTTTGCTTCAGACTAAAGAAAGGGAAAGCAAAATGCAGTCGAAATGTAGTATATTGCAATTGTCTTGCATTATTGCAATGTTGCAGGACGGTACACTTCATCAAAACACCAAGGCTGTAGCCTTTGGCAATTTTTGAGGGGCCACAACGACTTTTCTTTCAAACTGGATAAAATGCAAGTGAGTGTTCTTCTAATGACGAATGTGCATGAAATTTTGCAATATGTTTCAATATCCTTGCAATATGGCAATGTTGCAAGCAACACAGAATATGCAAAGTAGCAACCTTATTATGATGTTTTCTGGAAGTAAACCAACTATTCCTTTTTGGAGTAAAATGCAGTATAATGTTCTCCAATGCATGGAAAGTTGCAATATATTGCAATTAACTTGCAATAAGGAATGTTTCCAGCAAGGGAAATTCGTCAAAATGGCAAGGCTAATTATAGCCTAGGGACTATTTCTCTTGGCAAAGAAACTTTTGCTTCAAGCTTGATAAAATGCAGTACAGTGGCCATCTAATCACGAATATGCAAAAGAAATTCCTATATATTGCAATGCCCTTGCAATACGGCAATGTTGCACACCAGGCAAAATTCGCAAGAGTGACTAGGGATTTTTTCATCGAACAAACCAACTGTTCCTTCAGAATGGATAATTAATATGCATACGAAATTGCAATATATCGCAATTTCCTTGCAATAAGGCAATGTTGCAATCGGATCAAGATTCGTCAGAAAGCAAAATTATAGCCTAAGGATTTTTTCGTAAGCCAATTTGATTCTCCTTTCAAACTGGATAAAATGCAGCTTATTGACCCGCCAATGACGAGTATAAATTACATTGCAATTGCAGAATATTGCTGATTTATACCATTAGGCTCCCATTATCAAAGCAGTTACGTGTTAATCCTCTAATGGTGTCAGGCTAACGAACGGTAATTCTCAGTAATTATGGAGAATAAAAAGAAAGTTTCCCATCAATAATATCAATGAAACCTTTCAGAATGAAATTAATACTGAGTTAGAGTTACTTTCAAGTTGGAAATGTTTTAATTTTGGTGCAATTTTATTCAAATAAAACTTATTATTCCAATATGTGTTACTGTCATCAGATGCTAACTTTAACCGCTATGTGACAATTCATGTTTTTATTACCAAAATAGTCCTTCCTTCCTTCCTCATGCACTGCCTAATACTTTTCAGATGGTCTTGTATCATAAAATGACGATGAATTAGTCGTCAATTCCAACAGCAGATGAGTTTAGGAAGAATCTGCATTTGATCTGTTTATGGTGATTGTATCTTAATCACTAACTATATGGTTTGTTGATCTGGTAGGATATTAAGTACGTAAATAATGATAGATCATTCCTTCTACTTACGAGTTTATTTTCATAAGGGTCCCCAGCAACCCCCTCGCAAAAAAAAAGTGATGTAAATTGTATGTATTTGTTTTCTGCATGTATTTGTTCAGAGCAAAAGATGGCGAGACCTCAGTCATCCTGCTCATTTTGATGACACCTTTGCCTCACTTATGGGCTGCCGTTGTGTGATACAAGGCCGTCTAAACCTGTACCATGGAAGGCCAGTCCCTTACCTTACAGACCTTACAATTCGTTCGGGTTGCCCCAGGTCCCTCAGTGTGAGGCACCTTTGATGTCTACCAGAGAGTTGCTAACGCATCTTCCGGTATATTTTGCATCTTCCAGTCTTGGATGGTCTGGGATGCATCTTAGATATTTGTCGAGCTTATTCTTAAACACATCTACGCTCACTCCTGTTATGTTCCTCAGATGAGCTGGTAGCGCATTGAATAGACGCTGCATTATCGATGCTGGTGCGTGGTGGATTAATGTCCTGTGTGCTTTCCTTAATTTTCCTGGTATAGTTTTTGGCACTATTAATCTACCTCTGCTTGCTCTTTTTGATAATTTTAGTTCCATGATGTTTTCGGTAATTCCTTCTATCTGTTTCCATGCTTGAATTACCATGTAGCGTTCTCTTCTCCTTTCAAGACTATATAAATTTAAGAATTGTAGTCTTTCCCAGTAGTCAAGGTCCTTAACTTCTTCTATTCTAGCTGTAAATGACCTTTGTACACTCTCTATTTGTGCAATATCCTTTTGGTAGTGTGGGTACCATATTATATTGCAATATTCAAGTGGACTACGTACGTACGTTTTATAAAGCATAATCATGTGTTCAGCTTTTCTAGTTTTGAAGTGCCGGAACAACATTCCCATTTTTGCTTTGCATTTTGCCAATAGAATTGCTATTTGATCATTGCATAACATATTCCTATTCAACATCACACCAAGGTCTTTAACTGCTTCCTTGTTTGTGATTGTCTCATTATTAGGTCCTTTATATGCATATAGCATTCCTACTTTATCACCCAGAGACTGAGGTCGTAAGACATTGGAAAGACTCATTTTGAAGTAAACGGTGCAAAGGAAGCGATTGCATTCAATGAAACAAGTATGTGGGAGGGTCTTCTGCCAAATTATTATTATTATTATTATTATTATTATTATTATTATTATTATTATTATTATTATTATTATTATTATTATTATTATTATACTCGTAAATAACGGATGCGTCCTTTCTCTATAGTGGAAAGTTCAGGTAATAATTGTCTCACATTCATTTCATCAGAGCAAAGGAATACACACATTCAGGAACGCTTTCACTTTAATAAGATAAACTTAGAAAATCATATAAACGCTCAAGAAAAGTCAAATATAGTCGATAATGTTTTGGTGCAATTTATCAAACGACGGCCTCAACAAATTCTGAGATGTACCGAATTATAATAAGGCTGCTGTTTGTCGAGATGAAGAAGCTGGCCTTATGCACAGACGGAAAACAACTTCTGGTCCTCGACATCCTTGAGTTCCCTGAAGGATTGAAGCTCAGTGCCATAATTGCTTTTGTTTGAAAGGACTCCTTCTTTTACAATGCTCTTTATGGCACTCCACAAATAAAGGTCTCGACAGGGTCACTCAGGTGTTAATCATTAATGACGGTCATTCTAACGATCAAACGGATAAGGAAATTCAAAGGTCGTCGAGGAATGGTCCACTCCTCTAACTGCTCTGATATTGAAATCTTTGCATTTAAGATTAGAAGAAATAAAAGTGGGTTTTGATGAAGAACAGCCCGGCCCTACCTGCACACGACGCCCTTAAGAAAACTATGGCAGACGATTGGTTCCTACGACATGTCCCAAAATGCCCCTGAGGCCCTTATATTGTGGCGACCCCCCGCGATGCGTCTCTCTGAGAGGATTATCAGCCTCGTTCAAGATGGTGTCATCAGATGGCGCTATACACACACAGACACACATGTATATATATAATATATAATATATATATATATATATATATATATATATATATATATATATATATATATATATATATATATATATATATATATATATACATATATATTTGTCATGAAACTAAGACAACATCAGTACTGTCATTGCCACTGTATAAGCATAACACTGTAACCAAACCATGACTGTGATTCACGATAATAGAATGTTTAATATTTTTTTAAAAATAATTATACTATGAAATGTATATCCAGTCAACAATGATAATCGCCTTTAGAACGAATGCATGAAGAAGCATGCAAGCAAAAATTTAATCGAAAATGACTGACATAACAACATCTGTATAATCCTGCACATTTTCAGCTCTTAAGTTGAGGAAACATCAGAATTCGTGCTCGTCCTTTTCGATGAATAGAAGGGAAATATTTGACATATTCACAATACGATTTGTTATTCTTGGAGGATATTATGTATGTAAACAAAGCCAAGTCATACTTATGTTTATTTTCGTATCATTTCCTACTGAAATCTAAAGATAAACGATGCAATTGTTTCCCGTAGATATTTGGCTTGAGATTTTGACCTCCATGAACGGGAACTGCAGGGTTGTCGGAACTGCCAATCTGTATCATGCTTTTAAAATTCATGAACTAAAGATAATTTATGATTTCAAGTGAACTCCAGTTAAGTGAGAAACCCGAATATGGTATAAATAAACCTTAATAGCATTATTTTACGCTCAGAACTACAGCATTCTCTCCAAAATACGATATGTTGAATTTCTTTCTGTTGGGATGCCTGGATTTTCGTAGCTGCCAATCTACATTAGGTTTTAAAGCAGATGAATTAAAGGCAGTTTGTTAATTTACGCAGTCTGTAGTAAGTTTAAGAAACTCTAATTTAAGTAAATCACTTTTGATTCAATCATTTTACACTCAGAACTGCAGTGTTCTTGTCCAAAATACGATGTTGCATTTCGTTTTGTTGGTATGCCTGAATCTTCATATTGTCTATGACGGGCGGTGGCATTTTCGCTCTGGGGGAGGACTGTAGGCAAGTTTATTTTGATCGTCTTCCCTTACTTAGAATTTTGGGTCATTTTTCCTTTACATGAAACTCTCATTTCCTATTGAAGCTGAATTCAGATATCCCAAGAGACTCATCTTTTTAAATTATGAGAAAAAGATGGGAATAAGAATAATGTAACCGGCTTCCTCACCCATCTGTGAAAATGAAGTGGTCCACTCGCGCTGATTTTCTTAGGTGTCCAAAAGATGGCGTTAACGACTTGCTTATAGTCTAAAATCCTCTGAATTGTTGTGTGGAGAAAGGACCGCATGGTGACCACGTGGCCACCTTAGAGTATACGGAGAATTGAAGACACAATTAAAGCACGATTTCATTAATGGGTAATTTTGATATGATTTCATAACATGGTTAGTGGAAAATTCCCAATTATCGTAGGTTTAGTTAGGAGGTTGAAACTGAACTCAAACTGAAGCTTAATTTAATCTTTGAACACATGACAACTTCCTATGAGCACATGGCCATTATACATTAGTTTCATTTATAAGAAACTAAGTCAAGACTATTGGACAAATACTATATTTAGACCCGAATCATTAAATTGCAAAGGAAAGCCATGAACAGGTCATGCAATCATTTGATTCCAGAATTTTATTTACAGAAGGCTAATATAAAGGACAATAAATACAGGTCATGCAATCATTTGATTCCAGAATTACTTTTACAGAAGGCTAACATAAAGGACAATAAATTATCCACATTCATTGCAATATCCCAGACGAAGGTGCAGTGTGCAACATGATAATAATAGTGTCAATACGGTAATGTTGCAATGAATGCAAGATTCGTCGAAAATAGCGAAGCAATCTTTCCTTCTAACTGGACAAAATGTTTATCATTGGGCTTTTAATGGCCGATTTGTAGAAGCAGCAATATTCTGCAATTTTCTTGCAATCCGACAATGTTGAAAGCAAGGGAATACTCGTCAACATAGCAAGGACATACAGCTCTAGGATTTTGTTCTGAGGGCAAAATAGCTTTAATTTGAAATTGGATAAAATGCAGTGTATTGGATTTTAGAAGGTCCAAACTAACTTTTAAAGCTTTGAACTGAATAAAAGGAAGTCTACTGAGACTCTGAGGACAAATATGCGTTCGAAATCACAATATATTGCAATTTGCTTGCAATACATCAAGGCTGCAGGCAAACTCATGACCCACAAAATAACAATGTCAACAGGATGTTTTTGGGAAAGGAACCAGCTTTTGCTTCAAATTAAAGAACGGTAAAGCGATCGGTCTGTTATACCGAAAACGCAGTGGAAATTTAGTTTAGTGCAGCTTTCTTGCATTATTGCAATGTTGCAGGTCCGGCAAAAGTCATATAAATACCAAGACTGGAGCCTTTGGCAATTTTTGAAGGGCTACAACGATTCTTCCTTAAAACTATGGAAAATACAAATGAGTTTTTCTAATGACGAATATGCATGGACGTTTCCAATATGTTCCAATATCCATGCAATGTGGCAATGTTGCAAGCAATACAAAATATGCAAAGTAGCAAGCTTATTATGATGTTTTCTGGGAGCAAACCAACTATTCCTTTTTGGAATAAAATGCAGTCTAATGTTCTCCTATGCATGGGAAGTTGCAATATTCTGCAATGTCCTTGCAATAAGGAATGTTTCCAGCGAGGGAAAATTCGCCATAATGGCAAGGCTATATATAGCCTAGGGACTTTTCCTCTTGGCAAAGAAACTTTTGCTCCAAGCTTGATAAAATACAGTAGTATATTGACCTTCTAATCACGAATATGCAACAAATTCCTATATATTGCAAAGCCCTTGCAATACGGCAATGTTGCAAGCCAGGCAAAATTCGCAAGAATGGCCAGGATATAAACTAAAGATTTTTTCGTCGAACAGACCAACTTTTCCTTCAGACTGGATCATTCATATGCCTGCGAAATTGCAATATATCGCAATTTCCTTGCAATAAGGTAATGTTGCAATCAAACCAAGATTCGTCAGAAAGCAAAGTTATAGCCGAAGGAATTTTTCGTAAGCCAAATTGATGTTCCTTTCACACTGGATAAAATGCAGCTAATTGGGCCGCCAATGAAAAGTATACATTGCAATTGTAGAATATTGATGATTCATACCATAAGGCAGGCATCAGTGACCCTGGTAGTTGTGACGCCAGATAACCCACAATTAATAATCATACCATTAGACTCCCATTATGAAAGCAGTTATGCTTTAATCCTCTAAAACAGTGTGAAATTAATGAGTGGTAATTCTCAGTAATTATAGAGGATAAAAAGAAAGTTTGCCGTCAATATTATCGATGAATTCTTTCAGAATGAAATTATTGTGGAGTTATAGCTATCTTCAAGTTGAGTATGTTTCTTTTTTTATTTTTGAGTAATTTGGCTAAAATGAGATATATCATTCCAACATGTGTTTTCTGTCATCATATACTATCTTCAACCGGTCTGTGACAATTCAGGTTTATATTACCAAAATAGTCCTTCCTTCCTTATGCATTGCCTAATACTTTTCGGGTATTCTGGTGTCATAAAATGATGATGAATTAGTCATCAGTTTCCATAGATGAGTGGAAGAGGAATCTGTATTTGATCTGTTTATGATAAGTTTTGGGATTATATCTAAAACACCAACTATATGGTTTGTTAATCCTGAAGGATATTGAGTACGTAAATAATGATAAGTCATTCCTTCTACTCATGAGTTTATTTTCATAGGATTCCCCAGAAACCCCCACGCAAAAAAAAGTGATGTAAATTGTATGCATTTGTTTCCTGCATGTATTTGTTCAGAGCAAAAGATGGCGAGACCTTTATGTCTAAGAACAGTAACAGCAGAGTTGTCGGAACTGCCAATCTGTACAACTTTTGAAGTTGATGAATTAAAGATCGATTATTATTTAAAGTAGTCTGTAGTAAGTTCGGAAACATAAATTTTACGTAAATAACTTTTTATTCTATTATTTGAGGCTCAGAACGTCATTATTCTTGTCTAAAATAAGGTGTTATATCTGGTAATGTTGGTATGCCTGGATCTTCGTATCGTCTATAACGTTCAACGTCATTTTCGCTGTGGGTGATGATTTTAGTGTCATTTTTCCTTTTTATGAACTATTTATTTCCAACTGATGTTGTATTTTGTTATCTCAAAGCAATTAACATCTTGAATAATGAGGGAAAGTTTGTAATAATCATAATATAGCTAGTTTTCAGTCCCATCTTTGAAGAGGCAGTTGTTCATTTGCGCTGATTTTCTAAGGTGGCCAACAGATGGCGATAACGACTTGCTTATAGTCGAAATTGCTGCAAATTTTTTGGTGGAGGAAGGACCGCATGGTGACCACGTGGCCGCCCTAGAGTATACGTAGAATTAAAGACTAAACTAAATTACGATTTCATTAATAATTTTCATACAATTTCATATGATAATGAATGGAAAAGTCTCCTTAGACAAGAGGCTAAAACTGAACTTATACGATAACGTAATATAGCCTTGGAACACATGATAACTTCCTATGACCACATGAACAGTACAGTATATTTTCATGCACATGAAACTGACTCAAGACAAATGAATACCTCCGATATGTTTACCCATATCGTTGCTTTACAAAAGGAGGCAGTGAAAATGACATGATAATTTTATTTCAGACTTAATTTCTCAGAAAGCTATTATAAAGAGCAAGAGGTATCCACACTTAGTGCAATGTTGCAGATGGAGGTGCAGTGCGAAATATGATGATAGCAGGGGTAATAAGGTAATGTTGCAGTTATTGAAGGTAATGTTGCAGTTATTGCAAAATTAGTATAAAGTAGCAAAACAATCTTTCCTTCTGACTCGATGAAATGATGTCTATTGGGCTTCTAAGGAAGAATGAGCTCAAAATGGCAATATTTCGCTATTTGCTGGCAACAGGGCAATGTTGAAAGCAAAACAAAATTCGTCAGCATAACAGGGATATGGCCCCAGGAGTTTTTTCTAGGAGCAAACCATCTCTACTTTGAAATTAGACAAAATGCAGACCACTGGACCTTAAATGGTTTGCATGCATGCATGCATAATTCGCTTTTATTAAAATAGGTTTGCAATACTTCAGTGTAGCAGGAAAACATAAATGATTGAGAATAACAGGTCCAGAGCCTTTTGTTATTTTCAAGGAATATAAAAACTTACTCGAAATTGCATAAAATGTTGTCTATTGGATTTTGGGAGTTCAAAACCAACTTTTGAAGCTTTGAACTGAATAAAAGGCAGTCTACTGGGACTCTAATGACAATTATGCATTCGAAATCACTATATATTGCAATTTGCTTGCAATACGGGAAGGTTGCAAGCAAACTCATAACATTCAAAATAGTAAGACAATGAGGGTGTCTTTGGGGAATGAAACCTTTTGGTTCAGGCTAAAGATAGGGAAAGCAAAATAGAGTCGAAATTGCAGTATATTGCAACTTCCTTGTATTATTGCAATACTGCAGGTCCAGCAAAATTCATCAAAATATCGAGGCTGTAGCCTTTGTCAATGACGACTAAGATAGTATATGATTTTGCATAAGTGTTTGCATAGAGTAAAAAGCATCAATGAAAGCAGCATCGAGGGAAATTTAAATATAAACAGAATGGTTAAGGTCTGAATGATTTATGGGCTTTAAGTGTGTCTCTTTGACTATGTGCTGAGACAAAATACATTTTGTGTATATAAATGTGTTTGCGTGTATATATATATATAGGAATAATCAATAGACAATTACCTGTGGAACGACAGAAAATAAATTTCTGACTCACATCAGGATCGAACCCAGGTCTTTCAATTGCAAGAGGAAACCGCTGTGTGGCTTGCTTGGCAGTGGTCTCGTCTTTCAATTGAAAGACCTGGGTTCGATCCTGATGTGAGTCAGAAATATATGTATATATAATATATATATATATATATATATATATATATATATATATATATATATATATATAGAGAGAGAGAGAGAGAGAGAGAGAGAGAGGTCAATACAAATAAGAAACAAACCATCGACAACATGAAACGTCTAGACTTTGTAAAAAATGGTTTCCTAGTGAGCAAGCGAGGTCGAGCAGTTCCTTAGATCAGAGAAGAAGACACCTGATTGATGACGAAAGACACTTATAAAAAAAATGGACCACTTACTTGAATGAAGCCGAAAATTAGGCTTTTTGTGTTGATCTGGAAGTGAATCAACCAGATTTCCTTAGAGTGAAGCATTTTTTTTTATGATGCTCTTGCGAGATTCATCTGGCCTCGTACAGCACGGGCTCTTGCTTCCGTGAGATTCCTGTGAAAATAAAAAGCGTTGTCAGTGATTTGATTAACTTAATACTTTAAGGTTATGTTAATATAATGTTTTAATGGTTTCTGTTTTCCTGAACGTTAATTTTGTTCTGAGTAAATATTCGCAACCGATATCATTGCAGCTAGTTGTAATTGGCTATTCAATATATATATATATATATATATATATATATATATATATATATATATATATATATATATATATGTATATGTATACATATATATATAAATATATATATATTATATATATACATATATATATATATATATATATATATATATATATATATATATGTATATGTATACATATATATATAAATATATATATATTATATATATACATACATATATATATATATATATATATATATATATATATATATATTTATATATATATATACATAAATATATATATATATATATATATATATATATATATATATATATATATATATATATATATATATATATATACGAGGTAGTTATACACGCACACACACGCATCTATACATACTTATATATTTCTTTTATTTAGTGATATCATCGCTTTGAAAAATCTAAATAAGAAGAATGATGGACTCGACCTACATTATATGAATTAATTATAATGAGACAATATTATAATGAGACAACATTATTCGGTTTTAGCGAATGTCCACGAACAAATATGATTTGGTTTCATTTATGAAATATTCAGCTACGAAGCCAAGCACTGGGGGGTGGGGGGGGGGTGGGGTGGGGCCACTTCCAGCCATTCAACGCTCAAGACAGTGAAAAGGGGGAGGAGTTGGAGGGGTTGGACAGCCAGATAAAGCGATCCAGAAAATAAAGGAGATGACATAGAGGGATCTAATGGTTAGAGAGGTTGAACAGCGAAATTGAAGGAAGGAAGCCTGAATGGAGGTAAAGTAAAAGGCTAAAAAGATTAGTGGATGTAGCTATGGGTCGAAGGGAAGCTGCAGACACCTTTTAGTAATGCCTACAGTGCACCACATGACTTGCACTGACGGCAATACCTCCTACAGGGGTCATGGGCCAATACGATTAAAATTTCGCCAGTTATTTGACCTCGAAATTGATCACCACACTCCAAATATAACATAATAGTCATTTTAATTATTATTACTATTATTATTATTATTATTATTATTATTATTATTATTATTATTATTATTATTATTATTATTATTAGGAAAAATACCTTCTTTAATACAGGTTTTGTTAAACAAAATGGTAGTTTCAACAGCGTTTATTTTATATAGTAAACGCTCAATTCGTCTTATCAATTGCTTTTCTTGCGCCGGAATGGTTGCAAGCAATTGCAAGCAATTGACCTACACATCACTAAACCACCGGAAATGAATATCGGTCAATTGCTTGCAACAATTCCAGCGCAAGAAAAGCAACTGATAAGACGAATTGAGCGTTTACTATATAAAATAAACGCTGTTGAAACTACCATTTTGTTTAACAAAAACTATTATTATTATTATTATTATTATTATTATTATTATTATTATTATTATTATTATTATTATTATTATTATTATTATTCAGTAGATGAAGCCTATTCCTATGGGACAAGAAGCCCACCAAAGGGGCCACTGACTTGAAATTCAAGCTTCCAAATAATATTAGGGTGGTCATTAGAAAGAAGTAAGAGGAAGTAAAGTGAAATACAGAGAGATCCCACTTATTAAAAAAGAAGAATAATAACTTAATAAACAGATAAATAGATAAATAGATAACAAAATTATAGAAGAATAGTATTAGGGTAGTAATGCATTGCTTTTTCATCTTGAACTTCCGAACAGATATCGGAAGTGAATCTTGCCGAGGAAGTTAGGCGCTGACACCCACTTGGCCCAAGAGAGCCTCTGATAAGTTCAAGGCATTTAATGTCCATCTATTTATTACCTCTTGGAACGTTTCAGCATTTCCTGATGTCTTGAAGACGTAATGATAGGTTGGCCTCGAGGTCAGGTTAAACATGATTTGTTTGCCGTTTTCGCAGGCAATTTTGATGTCCTTGAAGGGAAGTTGTCAGGAAAGATGGCGTTTGAGAACAGTGAAGTAAGATCATTTGAAGCACTATGGTCCAGTGTATGTATGTATATATATATATATATATATATATATATATATATATATATATATATATATATATATATATAATATACATGCACATACACATATATATATGTGTGTGTGTTTGTGAATGTATATGTATATATGTATGAAGCTCCCGACGATTGTAGACTATTCTGTCAACCTGTTCTATCTCTCATGAGACTTTCACAAAAGCATATTTATAATATAAGTAAAATATGTTAAATATTGTTATGTATATTACGCTAAAAGCCCCAAAAAAATAGGATTTTAGATAAAGGTCTAAAAATTGTCATGTTGTACAGACTGACATTCGAAAATCACAGTTTGACAATTAAAATGTTTCGTGTCAGTTAGACTAAAAGAATAACCATATATATATCAAAAGAAATTCTACGAAATGTCCATTAATATCTCTAAAAATTTAAACTATCTCTAATTGCTAAAGTTAGCAATTTAACAATGGTGGCTCATTTTCAAGGTTTATGTCAAGTGCTGAATTTCTGGGGATGGAAAAACTTATTTGCGTATAAATAATTCTGCGCTGTGATCTTGTCTGTCCAGAAGAGGCGAAAACGTCATTCAGTTTTATTTGAAAATCGACCAAAAGCACTTTTTACAATGGTGATGAAAAATATAAAACAAAAAATATATAAATCTTATTGTTTCTAAATAAATTTATTGTGATAAAACTTAGATATTGCAAAACAGAGTTACGCAAACTCTTTCAAAATTCGCCCAGTTGAGAGGTTTCAGAGTTCGAAATTTGTGTCATATATAAATTTTAGAGGGTCAGATGAATCTTTTTCAACCCCCTCCCCCCCTACTCATCTCTCCCGGACCTGTCTGTGTCTATCTGACAGTTTATCTGCCTCTTATGCTAGAAACTTGATTGACAGAATGACTACAGTAGGGAGTTCCATCTGTCTTAATATAGAATATATGGAAACATTCCACACATAAGGTACAATATATGGAAGAATTCCATTTTTATGATAAAATATACAGTAAAATTCCACACTTAAGATACAATATATGGAAAAATTCCACACTTAATGTACAATATATGGAAAAATTCCACACCTTAGATACAATAAATGGAAAAATTCCATTTGCAAATATATAGCAAAATTCACACGTGAAATACAATATATGGAAAAATTGTAAAGGTCAAGATATAAAAATTTAAATTCTGTTTTAATTCACCCAACACCGTCGTTCTGACGCTCGGCGCCATCACGAGACATTGCATAAAACTCTGACCGGACCTTTTGAATTAGGCAATAAAACTAGTTGTTTCTAACAAGCCCCGAAGGTTCCGGGTTAGCAAAATCTCAGGATACGAAAAAGAGACGACATCGAATGAAAGATTAAACAGAAAACGGGTAAAAAATGCGCCGAATTTCTTCGGCGCAATTGAGTTTTCTGTACATCGTATAATCAAGGCCACCGAAAATAGATCTATCTTTCGGTGGTCTCGGTAGAATGCTGTATGAGCCGCGGCCCATGAAACTTTAACAACGACCCGGTGGTGGCCTGGCTTATATCGTTGGCAGACGCACGATTATGGCTAACTTTAACCTTAAAAAACTCATAACTGTTGAGGCTAGAGGGCTGCAATTTGGTATGTTTGATGATTGGAGGGTGGATGATCAACATACCGATTTGCAGCCCTCTAGCCTCAGTAGTTTTTAAGATCTGAGGGCGGACAGAAAAGTTGTGGACAGAAAAAAGTGCGGACGGACAGACAAAGCCTGCACAACAGTTTTCATTTACAGAAAACTAAAAACTGAACTGTCATTCGTGTTTATGTTAGCCCTCAGGGACCATACGAATGTTTTTAATTTACTTAGATATTTTCGTTAGGGGTTTGTGTGAAATCTTAGAGTTTATCCCCAAGAGCAATATGGTTTCGTGAAAATCGGAATTTCTGTGAAAATTTGTAGAATCTAGAGAGTATTGTGACTTTCGTTTTCATAATTTTGTTACGTAAATTAATATATTCAGTAAATATTCCATTGTGGCATTAGACCAGTTTTCAAGCTACTGTGCAAATCGTTATTGAAAAACAATGCTTTAGCCACCAAATCATAAATGACTGATGTACAAGAATAATCGAATGTAGAGAAAAATAGGTGTAAAATTCTACTTTCATATAACATACAAGAAAATGTATCAGGTACAAAGAAGATATGCTAGCTTATTCTATGCCTAAAGGAATTGAATCTTACTCTAATCTTATAAGCAACATACCTTAGGGCAATAGGAACAGCCTAAATTTGATGGGAGGGCGAGAATATAATATTCTTGAAAACAGTCAACCACTCTTAAAATTGCGAACTTGATAATCACGATTTTTTGGACAAGAATTCCAACACTTCTGCTCCGTGGAAATACCATCTTGCTTCTGATGGGAACTAAGGCAGCGGCTACAGGTCACTTTGTATGTAGTTTTGTTTGTCGTCAACACAAATGTCACTAGTGACATCTGTTGGAGGAAAGCAAAATCAAAATATATTTCCCTTCATTTCAAAGACATTCGAGGGTGGGTGAAGTAATTTTGAATTACTTTCTTTTACCTGGATACTAATTAAAGCGTCTGTTCTTGAAGGCTGTCTGTGGGAAGTTGAATAGATATGTAAATTAAATCAGTAAAAATTGTCATGTGACATTAATGATTGAGAGGAAGATGGCGATCTCGTTTGTTTACAAACGAATTATGACTGAGAGAAGTTTGAAATCAAACTTCTCTTAAGTAAACTGTAATGAAAGGACCTTCTTAAACTTAAAGGGAAAGTGTTTAATTACAATAAACTAAAAAAAAAAATACTTTATTCACCTTCATAACGGCAATACAACATAAATAAAAGAGCTAATCTATAATGATTTCCACTTCGGAATCGCTTCAACTCTCCAGTCACCTAATTCGTCCGATTCCTCTGACTGGGACTCGGATTCGGATTCGTTCGATTCGGGATACTGGGCCTCGCCCTCGTAAGTGACCTCAGCCACGTAACCTGAGTCGCCCTCGACGTAATACTTGACCAGTCTGGAGGAGCCCGTCGGGAAGGTGGGCGAAGTACGACCCCTGAGTGTCGTCTCCGTCGCGGGATTCCTCGTGTCCGAACTCGTTGCTGAAGGAGTCGTTCTTCACGGCTCGTCTGAAGCTGTATTTGGCTTCGCTGGATTCGTGGGATTCCTCTGAGGAGGATTCCTGGAATCGGCACATTTGCAGTTTAATATGAATGATTGATTATTATTATTATTATTATTATTATTATTATTATTATTATTATTATTATTATTATTATTATTATTATTATTCGGAAGATGAAACCTATTCATATGGAACAAGCCCACGACAGGGGCCATTGATCTGAAATTCAAGTTTAAAAGATTATTATTATTATTATTATTATTATTATTATTATTATTATTATTATTATTATTATTATTATTATTATTATTCAGAATATAAACCCCCTATTTATATAAGTCAGTACCGAATTAGAATGATGTATTTAACGTTACAGATTATTCTGGAGATTACAGTGGCCTTATACCAGCACGGGCCAGTGCTCCTTGAGCGGCCCTTCAGTGAATTTTAAACCCGCAGACGAGAAGACGTGGGTGATCTGAGACGATAAAAGCTTGACGGGAGAGAGTGAGAAGTGTTATACGAGAAAATGTACAAAACTCTACGGGAAAGGATAGCCATATTTCAGTTAATAGGGCAAGTGGCAGTGTGAATGGTCGTTGGACACTTTCAGTCGTTCATTCAAACAAAACCCGAAAGGAAAGTTGATAAAGAAATGAAATTGAAAGGAAAGTGGATGGAAATGGAAGGACAATTCAATTACTAAATCTAAAGAGATGATGAAGGTAACAGATGATTGAATAAGGGAAAAGAATAAAGCAGAGTTTACAGTGATAAGACTAAAAAATAAAAAATAAGATAAAGGGAAAGTTTCATGAAAAAACTAGATATTTCGAAGCAATATGAAACTGAAATAATAAAAACAAAGATAATAAGAAATAAATATGTCAATAAGAATGATAAATAAGAACTTCATGAACAGGAGAAGTCTGGGTCTACCCTTAATGTGGGGTAAGAAGAACAAAGAAGGTCAGCAGAACGTGAAGATCAGGGTTCAGGAAAAGTCTGTCTGAGGTCAGATGGCCGGAGGGTCGTGAGTGACGTCACATGCTGTCAGGGGTCATCAGAGTCTGTGATAGGTCAGTTGGTCTGAGCTGATTTTCCTCCAGGCAGGGAACTCCCTCGGGGCTTCTTGCTTGGGGTATTTCCTGCAGGAGGCAATGCCCCATTGGGCTTTACCTACTGGGATGCCCTCTTTGGTCGGGTTACTGAAGGCTGTTCAGCTCTTGACAATAATAATAATAATAATAATAATAATAATAATAATAATAATAATAATAATAATAATAATAATAATCCCTCAACTCAAGCAGGAGACAATCTTTTTGCCAATGATGCTACGAAAACAGTCCCTGAGACCCAACGACCTCCAGCAATTCGACTAAGCAAAGGCTACAAGCTGACTGAAGCCTTCTCCAGGAGATACCAGGGCATGAAGCCCTAAATTTATGAGTAAAGGGCACTGTCTGACTGAAGCCTCCTCTAGGAGATACCAGGGCATGAAGCCCTAAATTTATGAGTAAAGGGCACTGTCTGACTGAAGCCTCCTCCAGGAGATACTAGGGCATGAAGCCCTAAATTTATGACGAAAGGGCACTGTCTGACTGAAGCCTCCTCCAGGAGATACCAGGGTATGAAGCCCTAAATTTATGAGTAAAAGGCACAGTCTGAGTGAAGCCTCCTCCAGGAGATACAGATGTTGCTGCTCCGAGCCCGGAGGTCCACATCAGTCATCCTGCTCATTTTGATGACACCTTTGCGTCACTTATGGGCTGCCGTTTTGAGATACAAGGCCGTCTAAACCTGTACCATGCAAGGCCAGTCCTCCAGAGACTGAGGTCGTAAGACATTGAAAAGACCCATTTTGAAGTAAACGCCTCAAAGGAGGCGATTGCATTTAATGAGACAAGTCTGTGGGAGGGTCTTCTGCCAAATTATTATTATTATTATTATTATTATTATTATTATTATTATTATTATTATTATTATTATTATTATTATTATTATTATTATTACAGGTTTTGTTAAATAAAATGGCAGTTTCAACAGCATTTATTTTATATAGTAATCGCTCAATTCGCCTTATCAGTTGCTTTTCTTGCGCTGGAATGGTTGCAAGCAATTGACCGATATTCATTTCCGGTGGTTTAGTGATGTGTAGGAGGTAGTTCTCGACCTGAGCGTTTACTATATAAAATAAATGCTGTTGAAACTGCCATTTTGTTTAACAAAACCTGTATTAAAGAAGGGCTTTTTCTTAATTTTACAAGTATTATTATTATTATTATTATTATTATTATTATTATTATTATTTATTTATTTATTTTGTATTTATTTAATTTTTTTTTTGTCTATCACAGTCATCCTATTCCGGGTTGCATCCTGCCACCTTAGGAGTCCATCACTTTTCTCACTATCATTATTATTATTATTATTATTTTTATTATTATTACTATTATTATTATTATTATTATTATTATTATTATTATTATTATTATTATTATTATTATGAATAAGAGATGCGTCCACACAACTTGATTTGTAATACAGTTTCTCTGTTTTTCAAAAATTCCTTTCTCTATAGTGGAAAGGTCAGGTAATAATTGTCTCACATTCATTTCATCAGAGGAAGGGAATAGACACATTCAGGAACGCTTTCAATTTAATAAGATAAACTTAGAAAATCATATAAAAACTCAGGAAAAGGAAAATATACCGATAATGTTTTGGTGCAGTTCATCACCCGACGGCCTCAACAAATTCTGAGATGTACCGAATTATAATAAGGCTGCTGTTTGTCGAGATGAAGACGCTGGCCTTATGCACAGACGGAAAACAACTTCCGGTCCTCGACATCCTCGTCTCGCAAATTTGGGGCATCTGGAGACGGAAGCGTCAACGACGGTCTCTCACTGGAGCCTCTGCCTTCACGGTCGGAGTGAGTGAGTGAGAGAGTTCCCTGAAGGACTGAAGATCAGTGCCATAATTGCTTTTGTTTGAAAGGACTCCTTCTTTTACAATGCTCTTTATGGCACTCCACAAATAAAGGTCTCGACAGGGTCACCCAGGTGTTAATCGTTAATGACGGTCATTCTAACTATCAAACGGATAAGGAAATTCAAAGGTCGTCGAGGAATGGTCCACTCCTCTAACTGCTCTGATATTGAAATCTTTGCATTTAAGATTAGAAGAAATAAAAGTGGGTTTTGATGAAGAACAACCCGGCCCTACCTGCACACGACGCCCTTAAGAAAATTATGGCAGACGATTGGTTCC
Source organism: Macrobrachium rosenbergii (assembly GCA_039081455.1). Classification (NCBI taxonomy): domain Eukaryota; kingdom Metazoa; phylum Arthropoda; class Malacostraca; order Decapoda; family Palaemonidae; genus Macrobrachium; species Macrobrachium rosenbergii. Next base: position 71,706 of record JANJGK010001627.1, on the reverse strand, counting down.
TACGACATGTCCCAAAATGCCCCTGAGGCCCTTATATTGTGACGACCCCCGCGATGCGTCTCTCTGAGAGGATTATCAGCCTCGTTCAAGATGGTGCCATCAGATGGCGCTATACACACACACACACAATATATATATATATATATATATATATATATATATATATATATATATATATATATATATATATATATATATATATTTGTCATGAAACTAAGACAACATCAGTACTGTCTTTGCCACTGTATAAGCATAACACTGTAATCAAACCGTGACTGTGATTCACGATAATAGAATGTTTAATATATTTTTTTAAATAATTATACTATGAAATGTATATCCAGTCAACAATGATAACCGTCTTTAGAACGAATGCATGAAGAAGCATGCAAGCAAAAATTTAATAGACAATGACTGACATAATAACATCTGTATAATCCTGCACATTTTCAGCTCTTAAGTTGAGGAAATATCTGAATTCGTGGTCGTCCTTTTCGATGAATGTAAGGAAAATATTTGACTTATTCACAATACAGTCTGTTATTCTTGGTGGATATTATGTATGTAAACAAAGCCACTCCATGTTTATGTTTATTTTCGTATCATTTCCTACTGAAATCTAAAGATAAACGATGCAATTGTTTCCCGTAGATATGTGGCCTGAGATTTTGACCTCCATGAAAGGCAACTGCAGGGTTGTCGGAACTGCCAATCTGTGTCATACTTTTAAAATTCATGAACTAAAGTTAATTTATTATTTCAAGTGAACTCCAGTTAAGCCAGAAACCCGAATATGGTATAAATAAACCTTAATAGCATTATTTTACGCTCAGAACTACAACATTCTCTCCGAAATACGACAGTTGAATTTCTTTCTGTTGGGATGCCTGGATTTTCGGAGCTGCCAATCTATGTTAGGTTTTAAAGCAGATGAATTAAAGGCAGTTTGTTAATTCACGCAGTCTGTAGTAAGTTTACGAAACTCTAATTTAAGTGAATTACTTTTGATTCAATCACTTCATGCTCAGAACTGCAATGTTCTTGTCCAAAATACGATGTTGCATTGCATTTTGTTGGTATGCCTGAATCTTCATATCGTCTATGACGGGCGGTGGCATTTTCGCTCTGGGGGAGGACTGTAGGCAACTTGATATTCATCGTCTTCCCTTACGTCGAATTTTGGGTCATTTTTCCTTTACATGAAACTCTCATATCCTATTGAAGCTGAATTCAGATATCCCAAGAGACTCATCATTTTAAATTATGAGAAAAAGATGGGAATAAGAATAATGTAACTGGTTTCCTCACCCATCTGTGAAAATGAAGTGGTCCACTCGCGCTGATTTTCTTTGATGGCCAATAGATGGCGTTAACGACTTGCTTATAGTCTAAAATCCTCTAAATTGTTGTGTGGAGAAAGGACCGCATGGGGACCACGTGGCCGCCTTAGAGTATACGGAGAATTGAAGACATAATTAAAGCACGATTTCATTAATGGGCAATTTTGATATGATTTCATAACATGATCAGTGGAAATTCCCATTTACCATAGGTTTAGTTAGGAGGCTGAAACTGAACTCAAACTGAAGCGTAATTTAACCTTTGATCAAATGATAAGTTCCTATGACCATTACAGTTTAGTTTCATTTATATGGAACAAAGTCAAGACAATTGGACAAATACTATATTTAGACCTGAATCATTAAATTACAAAACAAAGTCTTGAACAGGTCATGCAATCATTTGATTCCAGAATTGCTTTGGCGGAAGTCTGTTATAATGGACAATAAATTAGCCACACTCATTGCAATGTCCCAGACGAAGGTGCAGTGTGCAACATGATAATAATAGGGTCAATACGGTAATGTAGCAATGAATTCAAGATTCGTCGATATTAGCGAAAGTCTTTCCTTCTAACTGGACAAAATGTTGGTCACTGGGCTTCTGGTGACCGATTTGTAGGAAGTTACAATATTCTGCAATTTTCTTGCAATACGACATTGTTGAAAGCAAGGGAATACTCGTCAACATAGCAAGGACATATAGCTCTAGGATTTTGTTCTGAGGGCAAAATAGCTTTAATTTGAAATTGGATAAAATGCAGTGTACTGGATCTTAGAAGGTCCAAACTAACTTTTAAGCTTTGAACTGAATAAAAGGAAGTCTACTGAGACTCTGGTGACAAATATGAGTTCGAAATCACAATATATTGCAATTTGCTTGCAATACATCGAGGGTGCAGGCAAACTCATGACCCACAAAATAGCAAGATCAGCAGGATGTTTTTGGGAAAGGAACCAGATTTTGCTTCAAATTAAAGAAAGGAAAAGCGATCGGTCTGTTATACCGAAAATGCAGTGGAAATTTAGTTTAGTGCAACTTTCTTGCATTATTGCAATGTTGCAGGTCCGGCAAAAGTCATATAAATACCAAGACTGGAGCCTTCGGCAATTTTTTAAGGGCTACAACGATTCTTCCTTAAAACTATGGAAAATACAAATGAGTTTTTCTAATGACGAATATACATGGACGTTTCCAATATGTTCCAATATCCATGCAATGTGGCAATGTTGCAAAGCAATACAAAATATGCAAAGTAGCAAGCTTATTATGATGTTTTCTGGGAGCAAACCAACTATTCCTTTTTGGAATAAAATGCAGTCTAATGTTCTCCTGTGCATGGGAAGTTGCAATATATTGCAATGTCCTTGCAATAAGGAATGTTTCCAATGAGGGAAAATTCGCCAAAATGGCAAGGCTATATATAGACTAGGGACTTTTCCTCTTGGCAAAGAAACTTTTGCTTCAAGCTTGATAAATTGCAGTAGTATATTGACCTTCTAATCACGAATATGCAACAGAAATTCCTATATATTGCAAAGCCCTTGCAATTTGGCAATGTTGCAAGCCAGGCAAAATTCGCAAGAATGGCCAGGATATAGACTAAAGATTTTTTCGTCGAACAGACCAACTTTTCCTTCAGAATGGATCATTCATATGCCTGCGAAACTGCAATATATCGCAATTTCCTTGCAATAAGGTAATGTTGCAATCAAACCAAGATTCGTCAGAAAGCAAAGCTATAGCCGAAGGATTTTTTTTCGTAAGCCAAATTGATATTCCTTTCAAACTGGATAAAATGCAGTTTATTGGGCCGCCAATGAAAAGTATACATTGCAATTGTAGAATATTGATGATTCATACCATAAGGCTGGCGTCAGTGAACTTGGCAGTTGTGACGCTAGATAACCCACAATTAATAATCATACCATTAGACTCCCATTATGAAAGTAGTTATGCTTTAATCCTCTAAAACAGTGTGAAATTAATGAGTGGTAATTCTCAGTAATTATAGAGGATAAAAAGAAAGTTTGCCGTTAGTTTTACCAATGAATTCTTTCAGAATGAAATTATTGTGGAGTTATAGCTATCTTCAAGTTGAGTATGTTTCTTTTTTCATTTTTGAGTAATTTGGCTAAAATGAGATATATCATTCCAACATGTGTTTCTGTCATCATATACTATCTTCAACCGGTCTGTGACAATTCAGGTTTTTAGTACCAAAATAGTCCTTCCTTCCTTATGCATTGCCTAATACTTTTCAGATGTTCTGTATCATAAAATGATGATGAATTAGTCATCAATTTCAACAGATGAGTGGAAGAGGAATCTGTATTTGATCTGTTTATGATAAGTTTAGGAATATATCTAAAACACCAACTATATGGTTTGTTAATCTTGAAGGGTATTGAGTACGTAAATAATGGTAAGTCATTCCTTCTACTCATGAGTTTATTTTCATAGGATTCCCCAGCACACCCCTCGCAAAATATAGTAATGTAAATTGTATGTATTTGTTTCCTGCATGTATTTGTTCACAGTAAAAGATGGCGAGACCTTTACGTCTGAGAACAGTAACAGCAGAGTTGTCGGAACTGCCAATCGGTACAGCTTTTAAAGGTGATTAATTAAAGATCGATTATTATTTAAGGTAGTCTGTAGTAAGTTCGGAAACATAAATTTTACGTAAATAACTTTTTATTCTATTATTTTATGCTCAGAACTTCAGTATTCTTGTCCAAAATACGGTGTCAAATCTGGTAATGTTGGTATGCCTGGATCTTCACATCGTCTATAACTTGCGATGTCATTTTCGCTATGAGTGATAATTTTAGTGTCATTTTTCCTTCTTATGAACTATTTATTCCCAATTGATGTTGTATTTTGTTATCTCAAAGCAATTAACATCTTGAATAATGAGGGAAAGTTTGTAATAAACATAATATAGCTAGTTTTCAGTCCCATCTTTGAAGAGGCAGTTGTTCATTTGCGCTGATTTTCTTAGGTGGCCAACAGATGGCGATAACGACTTGCTTATAGTCGAAATTACTGTACATTTTTTGGTGGAGAAAGGACCGCATGGTGACCACGTGGCAGCCACAGAGTATACGTAGAATTAAAGACGAAACTAAATTACGATTTCATTAATAATTCTGATACAATTTCATTTGATAATGAATGGAAAAGCCCCAGTTATCGTCTCCTTAGACAGGAAGCGAAAAATGAACTCATACGCAAACGTAATATAGCCTTGGAACACATGATAACTTCCTATGATCACATGAACAGTACAGTATATTTTCATGCACATGAAACTGACTCAAGACAAATGAATACCTCCGATATGTTTACCCATATCGTTGCTTTACAAAAGGAGGCCGTGAAAATAACATAATAATTTTATTTCAGACTTAATTTCTCAGAAAGCTATTATAAAGAGCAAGAAGTATCCACACTCAGTGCAATGTTGCAGATGGAGGTGCGGTGTGAAATATGATGATAGCAGGGGTAATAAGGTAATGTTGCAGTTATTGAAGGTAATGTTGCAGTTATTGCAAAATTAGTATAAAGTAGCAAAACAACCTTTCCTTCTAACTCGATGAAATGATGTCTATTGGGCTTCTAATGAAGAATGAGCTCAAAATGACGATATTTCGCTATTTGCTGGTAACAGGGCAATGTTGAAAGCAAAACAAAATTCGTCAGCGTAACAGGGATATGGCCCCAGGAGTTTTTTCTAAGAGCAAACCATCTTTACTTTGCAACTGGACAAAATGCAGACTACTGGGCCTTAAATGGCTTGCATGCATGCATGCATAATTCGCTTTTATTAAAATAGGTTTGCAATACTTCAGTGTAGCAAGAAAACATAAGTGATTGAAAATAACAGGTCCAGAGCCTTATGTTGTTTTCAAGGAATATAAAAACTTACTCGAAACTGCATAAAATGTTGTCTATTGGATTTTGGGAGTTCAAAACCAACTTTTGAAGCTTCGAACTGAATAAAAGGCAGTCTACTGGGACTCTAATGACAAATATGCATTCGAAATCTCAGAATATTGCAATTTGCTTGCAATGCGGGAAGGTTGCAAGCAAACTCATAACATTCAAAATAGCAAGACAGTGAGGGCGTTTTTGGGGAATGAAACATTTTGATTCAGACTAAAGAGAGGGAAAGCAAAATGGAGTCGAAATTGCAGTATATTGCAACTTTTTTGCATTATCGCAATATTGCAGGTCCGGCAAAATTCATCAGAATATCAAGGCTGTAGCCGTTGTTAATTTTTTAGGGGTCACAACGACTTTTCCTTCAAACCAGGTAAAATGAAAAAATTAATTATTTTCTGATGACGAATATGCATGGAAGTTTGCAATATGTCTCAATATCCCTGCAATATGGCAATGTTGCATGCAACACAAAATATGCAAAGTAGCAACCTTATTATGACGTTTTCTAGGAGCAAACCAACTATTCCTTTTTGGAGTAAAATGCAGTCTAATGTTCCCCTATGCATGGAAAGTTGTAATATATTGCAATTTCCTTGCAATAAGGAATGCTTCCAGCAAGGGAAATTCGTCAAAATGGCAAGGTTAGATATAGCCTAGGAACTTTTTCTCTTGCCAAAGAAACTTTCGCTTCAAGCTTGATAAAATGCAGTATATTGGCCTTCTAATCACGAATATGCAACATAAATTCATATATATTTCAATGACCTTGCAATTTGGCAATGTTGCAAACCAGGAAAAATTGGCAAGTATATAGACTAAGGATTTTTTGTCAAAAAACCAACTTTTCTTTCAAACTGGATAAATAATATGCTTACGAAATTGCAATATATGGTAGTTTCCTTGCAAAACGGCAATGTTGCAATCAGACCAAGATTTGTCAGAAAGCAAAGCTGTAGTCTAAGGATTTGTTCGTAAGCCAAATTGATTCTCCTTTCGAACTGGATAGAATTCAGTTTATTGGCCCGGCAACGACGAATATGCATTAAATTGCAATTGCAGAATATTGCTGAGTTATAACATTAGGCTCCCATTATCAAAGGAGTTATGCCTTAATCCTTTAAATATCGTAAAATTGATGAAATACAATTCTCAGTAATTATGGAGAATGAAGAGAAAGTTTGCCGTCAGCAATATCAATGGAATCTTTCAGAATGAAATTAATATTGAGTTATAATTATTTTCAAGTTGAAAAAAGTTTTGATTTAGGTGCAATTTGTGTAAAAGAGGATATATTATTCTTCCAATGTGTGTTGCTGTCATCATATGCTCCATTTCAACCGCTCTGTGAAAATTCATGTCCTCATTGCAACTACAGTCCTTCCTGCCCTATAAACTGCCTAATGGTTCTCAGATATTTTGGTTTCATAAAATGATGATGCAAAAATTCATCGGTTTCTACGGATGAGTTGAGGAAGATCTGTATGTGATCTCTTTATGATATGATGAATATTGGAAACATATCTTCAACGCTAATAATATAGTTTGTTAATCTTGAAGGATTTGTATTATTAAATAATATACAGCATTCAGTTTACTTATATGTGTAGTGTCGCAGGATTCACCCCCTAAAAATAAAAACTGTCAAAGGTATGAATTTATTTCCTGGATGCACTTGGAGTCGGGGTAAAACATGCCAGGATCGTTATATCTACGAACAGTAACTGCAGAGTTGTCAGAACTGCCAATCTGCACGGCTTTTAAAGCAAGTGAAATAAAGAAATTTTGTTATTTCAAGTGGTCTGTAGGACGTTCAGGATTCTAAATTACATAAAAATTACTTTTTATTCAATTATCTCCTGCTGAGAACTGTAATACTGTTGTTCGAAATTCGGTGTTGAATCTGATTATGTTGGTGTCACTGGATCTTCATGTCGTCTATGATTCTCGCGTCATTTTTCATTTTTATGAATGATTTATTCCCAGTTGGAGCTGAATTTAGTTATCTCAACACAAATATGATCTTATATAATGAGGGGAAGCTTGTCATAAAGATAATTAGGTAGATTTCACGCCCACCTTTGAAGATGCAGTTGTCGACTTGCGCTGATTTTCGTAGGTGGCCAAAAGATGGCGTTCAGGACTTGCTTATAGTTAAAATTGCTGTAAATTTTTTGGTGAAGAAAGGACCGCATGGTGACCACGTGGCGCCGCAGAGTATACGAGAATTGAAGACGAAACTAAAATCCGATTTCATTCATTATTTTGATACAATTTTCTGAGATGATGTATGGAAAAGTCTCAATTATCATTCGTTTAAACAGAAGACTGAAACTGAGCCAAAAAAATTAATGTAATATAACATCTGAGCACATGATAACTTCCTCTAATCACATGATCATTACAGTTGAGTTTCATGTATATGAAACTGAATCAAGACAAATGAATAACTCCGATATGTATACCCATATCGTTGCCTTACAAAAGAAGGGAATGAAAAGATCATGTAAGCATTTGATTTCTGAATTACTTGCTCAGAAAGCTATTATGAAGGACAAAAAATATCCCCACTCATTGCAATGTTCCAGATGGAGGTGCAGTGTGCAACATGCTGATAATAGGGGCAATACGGTAATGTTGCAAGCAACGAAAAATTCGTCAACGTAGCAAGGTTCTATAGAGCCTCGTGAACTGCACAGGAAGCAAGATAGTCTTTCCTTCTAACAAGATAAAATGTTGTTTGTTGGACTTCTAATAATGAATGCGCGCAAAGTTACAATATTTTGCCTTTTGTTTGCAATACGACAATGTTGGAAGCAATGAAAAACTCTTCATCACGGCTGGGATAGTGCCAGGATTTTTCTGTGGAAGCAAACCATCTTTACCTTGAAATTGGATAAAATGAAGTCTACTGGGCTTTAAATGGCTTGCATGCATGCATAATTCGCTTTTATTAAAATGAATTTGTAGTACTGCAATGTTGCATGAAAACATAAATTGTTAAAAATAACAGGTCCATAGCCTTGTTTTTTTTGAAGGAATACAAAAATTTCACTTGAAATTGCATAAAATGTAGTCATTAGGATTTTGGGAGTTCAAAACCAACTTTTGAAGCTTTGAACTGAATAAAAGGCAGCCTACTGGGTCTCTAATGACAAATATGCATTCGAAATCGACAATATATTGCAATTTGCTTGCAATACGGGAAGGATGAAAGCAAACTCATATCATACAAAATTGCAATATCATTTGGGTGTTTTGGGGACCGAACCCTTTCGCTTCAGACTAAAGAAAGGGAAAGCAAAATGCAGTCGAAATTTAGTATATTGCAATTGTCTTGCATTATTGCAATGTTGCAGGACGGTACACTTCATCAAAACACCAAGGCTGTAGCCTTTGGTAAGTTTTGAGGGGCCACAAATGAGTGTTCTTCTAATGACGAATATGCATGGAAGTTTGCAATGTTTTAATATCCTTGCAATATGGCAATGTTGCAAGCAACACAGAATATGCAAAGTAGCAAGCTTATTGTGATGTTTTCTGGAAGCAAACCAACTATTCCTTTTTGGAGTAAAATGCAGTCTAATGTTCCCCTATGAATGGAAAGTTGTAATGTATTGCAATTTCCTTGCAATAAGGAATATTTCCAGCAAGGGAGAATTCGATAAAATGGCAAGACTATATTATATAGCCATGGGACTGTTTCTCTTGGCAAATAAACTTTTGCTTCAAGCTTGATAAAATGCAGTGTATTGGCCTTCTAATCACGAATTTGCAACAAAAATTCCTATATATTGCAATGCCCTTGCAATACAGCAATGTTGCAAGCCAGTAAAAATTGGGAAGGATATAGGCTAAGGATTTTTTGTCAAAAAACCAACTTTTCCTTCAGACTGGATAATTAATATGCATACGAAATTGCAATATATTGCAATTTCCTTGCAATAAGGCAATGTTGCAATTGGACCAAGATTCGTCAGAAAGCAAAGAATAGCCTAAGGATTTTTTCGTAAGCCGAATTGGTCTTCCTTTCAAACTGGATAAAATGCAGCTTATTGACCCGCCAATGACGAGTATACATTACATTACAATTGCAGAATATTGCTGATTTATACCATTAGGCTCCCATTATCAAAGCAGTTATGTCTTAATCCTCTAATGGTGTCAGGCTAACGAACGGTAAATCTCAGTAATTATGGAGAATAAAAAGAAAGTTTCCCGTCAATAATATCAACGAAACCTTTCAGAATGAAATTAATACTGAGTTAGAGTTACTTTCAAGTTGAAAATGTTTTAATTTTGGTGCAATTTTATTCAAATAAAACTTTTTATTCCAACATGTGTTTCTGTCATCAGATGCTAACTTCAACCGCTGTGTGACAATTCATGTTTTTATTACCAAAATAGTCCTTCCTTCCTTCCTCATGCACTGCCTAATACTTTTCAGATGGTCTGGTATCATAAAATGACGATGAATTAGTCGTCAATTCCAACAGCAGATGAGTTTAGGAAGAATCTGCATTTGATCTGTTTATGGTGATTGTATCTTAAGCACTAACTATATGGTTTGTTAATCTTGTAGGATATTAAGTACGTAAATAATGATAGGTCATTCCTTCTACTTACGAGTTTATTTTCATAAGGGTCCCCAGGAACCCCCTCGCAAAAAAAAAAGTGATGTAAATTGTATGTATTTGTTTTCTGCATGTATTTGTTCAGAGCAAAAGATGGCGAGACCTCAGTCATCCTGCTCATTTTGATGACACCTTTGCATCACTTATGGGCTGCCGTTGTGTGATACAAGGCCGTCTAAACCTGTACCATGGAAGGCCAGTCCCCCTGAGGCTGAGGTCGTAAGACATTGGAAAGACTCATTTTGAAGTAAACGCCGCAAAGGAAGCGATTGCATTGAATGAGACAAATCTGTGGGAGGGTCTTCTGCCAAATTATTATTATTATTATTATTATTATTATTATTATTATTATTATTACAGGTTTTGTTAAACAAAATGGCAGTTTCAACAGCATTTGTTTTATATAGTAAGCGCTCAATTCGCCATATAAGTTGCTTTTCTTGCGCTGGAATTGTTGCAAGCAATTGACCGATATTCATTTCCGGTGGTTTAGTGATGTGTAGGAGGTAGTTCTCGAATTGAGCGTTTACTATATAAAATAAATGCTGTTGAAACTGTCATTTTATTCAACAAAACCTGTATTGAAGAAGGTCTTTTTCTTAATTTTACGAGTATTATTATTATTATTATTATTATTATTATTATTATTATTATTATTATTATTATTATTATTATTATTATTATTATTATTTATTTATTTTGTATTTATTTAATTTTTTTTGTCTATCACAGTCATCCTATTCCGGGTTGCATCCTGCCACCTTAGGAGTCTGTCACTTTTCTCACTAATATTATTATTATTATTATTATTATTATTATTATTATTATTATTATTATTATTATTATTATTATTATTATTATTATTGTTATTATTATTATAAATAACGGATGCGTCCACACAACTTGATTTATAATAAAGTTTCTGTCTTTTTCAAAAATTCCTTTCTCTATAGTGGAAAGGTCATGTAATAACTGTTTCACATTCATTTCATCAACGCAAGGGAATAGACACATTCAGGAACGTTTTCAATTTAATAAGATAAACTTAGAAAATCATATAAAAGCTCAGAAAAAGTCAAATATAGCCGATAATGTTTTGGTGCAGTTTATCACACGACGGCCTCTACAAATTCTGAGATGTACCGAATTATAACAAGGCTGCTATACGTGCAGATGAAGAAGCTGGCCTTATGCACAGACGGAAAACAACTTCCGGTCCTCGACATCCTCGTCTCGCAAATTTGGGGCATCTGGAGACGGAAGCGTCAACGAAGGTCTCTCACTGGAGCCTCTGCCTTCACGGTCGGAGTGAGAGAGTGAGTGAGTTTCCTGAAGGATTGAAGCTCAGTGCCATGATTGCTTTTGTTGAAAGGGCTCCTTCTTTCACACTGCTCTTTATGGCACTCCACAAATAAAGGTCTCGACAGGGTCACCCAGATGTTAATCGCTAATGACGGTCATTCTAACTATCAAACGGATAAGGAAATTCAAAGATCGTCGAGGAATGGTCCACTCCTCTAACTGCTCGGATATTGAAATCTTTGCATTTAAGATTAGAAGAAATAAAAGTGGGTTTTGATGAGGAACAGCCCGGCCCCACCTGTACATGACAACCTTCAGATAACTATGGCGGACGATTGGTTCCTACGACATGTCCCAAAATGCCCCTGAGGCCCTTATAATGTGACGACCCCCGCGATGCGTCTCTCTGAGAGGATTATCAGCCTCGTTCAAGAAGGTGTCATCAGATGGCGCTATACACACACACAAGCGCACACGCACACACACATATACTGTATATATATATATATATATATATATATATATATATATATATATATATATATATATATATATATAAGTTAAGTATACCTTAGTTTTACCAGACCACTGAGCTGATTAACAGCTCTCCTAGGGCTGGCCCGAAGGATTAGACTTATTTTACGTGGCTAAGAACCAACTGGTTACTTAGCAACGGGACCTACAGCTTATTGTGGAATCCGAACCACATTATAGCGAGAAATGAATTTCTATCACCAGAAATAAATTCCTCTAACTCTTCATCAGCCAGCCGCGGGAATTGAACTCCGGCCCATAGAATGACAGTCTGAAGCTCAACTGACTCGGCCAATAAAGGGCTTTATATATATATATATATATATATATATATATATATATATATATATATATATATATATATATATATATATATATATATATTTGTCATGAAACTAAGACAACATCAGTACTGTCATATATATATATATATATATATATATATATATATATATATATATATATATATATATATAATATATATATATATATATATATATAATATATATATATTATATATATATATATATATATATATATATATATATATATATATATATATATATATATATATATATATTTGTCATGAAACTAAGACAACATCAGTACTGTCATATATATATATATATATATATATATATATATATATATATATATATATATATATATATATATATAATATATATATATATATATATATATATATATATATATATATATATATATATATATATATATATATATTTGTCATGAAACTAAGACAACATCAGTACTGTCTTTGCCACTGTATAAGCATAACACTGTAATCAAACCGTGACTGTAATTCACGATAATAGAATGTTTAATATTTTTTTAAAATAATTATACTATGAAATGTATATCCAGTCAACATTGATAATCGTCTTTAGAACGAATGCATGAAGAAGCATGCAAGCAAAAATTTAATAGACAATGACTGACATAATAACATCTGTATAATTCTGCACATTTTCAGCTCTTAAGTTGAGGAAATATCTGAATTCGTGGTCGTCCTTTTCGATGAATGTAAGGAAAATATTTGACTTATTCACAATACAGTCTGTTATTCTTGGTGGATATTATGTATGTAAACAAACCCACGTCATACTTATGTTTATTTTCGTATCATTTCCTACTGAAATCTAAAGATAAACGATGCAATTGTTTCCCGTAGATATTTGGCCTGAGATTTTGACCTCCATGAAAGGGAACTGCAGGGTTGTCGGAACTGCCAATCTGTATCATGCTTTGAAAATTCATGAACTAAAGATAATTTATGATTTCAAGTGAACTCCAGTTAAGTCAGAAACCCGAATATGGTATAAACAAGCCCTAATAACATTATTTTACGCTAAGAACTACAACACTCTCTATAAAATACGATATGTTGAATTTCTTTCTGTTGGGATTCCTGGATTTCCGGAGCTGCCAATCTATATTAGGCTTTGAAGCAGATGAATTAAAGGCAGTTTGATAATTCACGCAGTCTGTAGTAAGTTTGAGAAACTCTAATTTAAGTAAATCACTTATGATTCAATCACTTCATGCTCAGAACTGCAATATTCTTGTCCAAAATACGATGTTGCGTGTCATTTTGTTGGTATGCTTGAATCTTCATATCGTCTATGACGGGCGGTGACATTTTCGCTCTGGGGGAGGACTGTAGGCAAGTTGATTCTTATCGTCTTCCCCTACGTCGAATTTTGGGTCATTTTTCCTTTACATGAAACTCTCATTTCCAACTGAAGCTGAATTCAGATATTGCAAGAGACTCATCATTTTAAATTATGAGAAAAAGATGGGAATAAGGATAATCTAACTAGTTTCCTCACCCATCTGTGAAAATGAAGTGGTCCACTCGCGCTGATTTTCTTAGGTGTCCAAAAGATGGCGTTAACGACTTGCTTATAGTCTAAAATCCTCTGAATTGTTGTGTGGAGAAAGGACCGCATGGTGACCACGTGGCCGCCTTAGAATATACGGAGAATTGAAGACACAATTAAAGCACGATTTCATTAATGGGTAATTTTGATATGATTTCATAATATGGTTAGTGGAAAATTCCCAATTATCGTTGGGTTTGTTTAGGAGGCTGAAACTGAACTCAAACTGAAGCGTAATTTAACCTTTGATCAAATGATAAGTTCCTATGACCATTACAGTTTAGTTTCATTTATATGGAACTAAGTCAAGACAATTGGACAAATACTATATTTAGATCCGAATCATTAAATTGCAAAGGAAAGCCATGAACAGGTCATGCAATCATTTGATTCCAGAATTACTTTGGCGGAAGTCTATTATAAAGGACAATAAATATCCACGCTAATTGCAATGTCCCACACGAAGGTGCAGTGTGCAACATTATGATAATAATAGTAGGGTCAATACGGTAATGTAGCAATGCATTCAAGATTCGTCGAAATTAGCGAAAGTCTTTCCTTCTAACTGGACAAAATGTTGATCATTGGGCTTTTAATGACCGATTTGTAGAAGTTGCAATACTTTGCAATTTGTTTGCAATCCGACAATGTTGAATGCAAGGGAATATTCTTCAACATAGCAGGGAAATATAGCTCTAGGATTTTTTTCTGGAAGAAAATAGCTTTAATTTGAAATTGGATAAAATGCAGTGTACTGGATCTTAGAAGGTCCAAACTAACTTTTAAGCTTTGAACTGAATAAAAGGAAGTGTACTGAGATTCTGGTGACAGATATGCGTTCGAAAACCACAATACATTGAAATTTGCTTGCAATACATCAGGGTTGCAGGGAAACTCATGACCCAGAAAATAGCAAGGTCAACAGGATTTTTTGGGAAAGGAACCAGATTTTGCTTCAAATTAAAGAAAGGGAAAGCGATCGGTCTGTCATGCCTTAAATGCAGTCGGAATTGTAGTATATTGCAAATATCTTGTATTATTGCAATGTTGCAGATCCGGCAAAAGTCATCAAAATACCAAGACTGGAGCCTTTGGCAATTTTTTTAAGGGCTACAACGATTCTTCCTTAAAACTGGACAAATTACAAATGAGTTTTCTTCTAATGACGAATGTACATGGACGTTTACAATATGTTGCAATATCCATGCAATGTTGCAAGCAATACAAAATATGCAAAGTAGCAAGCTTATTATGATGTTTTCTGGGAGCAAACCAACTATTCCTTTTTGGAATAAAATGCAGTCTAATGTTCTCCTAAGCATGGGAAGCTGCAACATATTGCAATGTCCTTGCAATAAGGAGTGTTTCCAGTGAGGGAAAATTCACCAAAATGGCAAGGCTATCCTTGCGACTTTTTCTCTTGGCAAAAAAACTTTTGCTTCAAGCTTGATAAATTGCAGTAGCATATTGACCTTCTAATCACGAATATGCAACAGATTCCTGTATATTGGAAAGCCCTTGAAATTTGGCAATGTTGCAAACCAGGCAAAATTCGCAAGAATGGCGAGGATATTGACTGAAGATTTTTTCGTTGAACAGACCAACTTTTCCTTCAGACCGGATCATTCATATGCCTGCGAAATTGCAATATATCGCAATTTCCTTGCAATAAGGTAATGTTGCAATCAAACCAAGATTCGTCAGAAAGCAAAGCTATAGCCGAAGGATTTTTTTTCGTAAGCCAAATTGATATTCCTTTCAAACTGGATAAAATGCAGTTTATTGGGCCGCCAATGAAAAGTATACATAGCAATTGTAGAATATTGATGATTCATACCATAAGGCCGGCGTCAGTGACCCTGGTAGTTGTGACGCCAGATAACCCACAATTAATAATCATACCATTAGGCTCCCATTATGAAAGCAGTTATGCTTTAATCCTCTAAAACAGTGTGAAATTAATGAGTGGTAATTCTCAGTAATTATAGAGGATAAAAAGTAAGTTTGCCGTCAATATTATCGATGAATTCTTTCAGAATGAAATTATTGTGGAGTTATAGCTATCTTCAAGTTGAGTATGTTTCTTTGTTTTATTTTTGAGTAATTTGGCTAAAATGAGATATATCATTCCAACATGTGTTTCTGTCATCATATACTATCTTCAACCGCTATGTGACAGTTCACGTTTTTATTACCAAAATAGTCCTTCCTTCCTTATGCATTGCCTAATACTTTTCAGATGTTCTGGTGTCATAAAATGATGATGAATTAGTCATCAGTTTCAACAGATGAGTGGAATAGGAATCTGTATTTGATCTGTTTATGATAAGTTTAGGAATATATCTAAAACACCAACTATATGGTTTGTTAATATTGAAGGGTATTGAGTATGTAAATAATGATAAGTCATTCCTTCTACTCATGAGTTTATTTTCATAGGATTCCCCAGAAACCCCCACGCAAAAAAAAGTGATGTAAATTGTATGTATTTGTTTCCTGCATGTATTTGTTCAGAGCAAAAGATGGCGAGACCTTTATGTCTAAGAACAGTAACAGCAGAGCTGTCGGAACTGCCAATCTGTACAACTTTTGAAGTTGATGAATTAAAGATCGATTATTATTTAAAGTAGTCTGTAGTAAGTTCGGAAACATTAATTTAAAGTAAATAACTTTTTATTCTATTATTTTATGCTCAGAGCTTTAGTATTCGTGCCCAAAATACGTTGTTAAATCTGGTAATGTTGGTATGCCTGGATCTTCGTATCGTCTATAACGTTCAACGTCATTTTCGCTGTGGGTGATGATTTTAGTGTCATTTTTCCTTTTTATGAACTATTTATTTCCAACTGATGTTGTATTTTGTTATCTCAAAGCAATTAAGGTCTTGAATAATGAGGGAAAGTTTGTACTAAACATAATATAGCTAGTTTTCAGTCCCATCTTTGAAAAGGCAGTTGTTCATTTGCGCTGATTTTCTTAGGTGGCCAACAGATGGCGATAACGACTTGCTTATAGTCGAAATTACTGTACATTTTTTTGGTGGAGAAAGGACCGCATGGTGACCACGTGGCCGCCCTAGAGTATACGTAGAATTAAAGACTAAACTAAATTACGATTTCATTAATGATTTTGATACAATTTCATTTGATAATGAATGGAAAAGCCCCAGTTATCGTCTCCTTAGACAGGAAGCGAAAAATGAACTCATACGCAAACGTAATATAGCCTTGGAACACATGATAACTTCCTATGATCACATGAACAGTACAGTATATTTTCATGCACATGAAACTGACTCAAGACAAATGAATACCTCCGATATGTTTACCCATATCGTTGCTTTACAAAAGGAGGCCGTGAAAATAACATAATAATTTTATTTCAGACTTAATTTCTCAGAAAGCTATTATAAAGAGCAAGAAGTATCCACACTCAGTGCAATGTTGCAGATGGAGGTGCGGTGTGAAATATGATGATAGCAGGGGTAATAAGGTAATGTTGCAGTTATTGAAGGTAATGTTGCAGTTATTGCAAAATTAGTATAAAGTAGCAAAACAACCTTTCCTTCTAACTCGATGAAATGATGTCTATTGGGCTCCTAATGAAGAATGAGCTCCAAATGACAGTATTTCGCTATTTGCTGGCAACAGGGCAATGTTGAAAGCAAAACAAAATTCGTCAGCATTAAAGGGATATGGCCTCAGGAGTTTTTTCTAGGAGCAAACCATCTCTACTTTGAAATTAGACAAAATGCAGACTACTGGGCCTTAAATGGCTTGCATGCATGCATGCATAATTCGCTTTTATTAAAATAGGTTTGCAATACTTCAGTGTAGCAACAAAACAATTAATTGAGAATAACAGGTCCAGAGCCTTATGTTGTTTAAAAGGAATATAAAAACTTACTCGAAATTGCATAAAATGTTGTCTATTGGATTTTGGGAGTTCAAAACCAACTTTTGAAGCTTCGAACTTAATAAAAGGCAGTCTACTGGGACTCTAATGACAAATATGCATTCGAAATCTCAGTATATTGCGATTTGTTTGCAATACGGGAAGGTTGCAAGCAAACTCATAGCATTCAAAATAGCAAGACAGTGAGGGTGTTTTTGGGGAAGGAAAAATTTTGATTCAGACTAAAGAGAGGGAAAGCAAAATGGAGTGGAAATTGTAGTGTATTGCAACTTTCTTGCAGTATTTCAATGTTGCAGGTCCGGCAAAATTCATCAAAATATCAAGGCTGTAGCCGTTGTTAATTTTTTAGGGGCCACAACGACTTTTCCTTCAAACCAGGTAAAATGAAAAAATTAATTATCTTCTGATGACGAATATGCATGGAAGTTTGCAATATATCTCAATATTCTTGCAATATGGCAATGTTGCAAGCAACACAAAATATGCACAGTAGCAACCTTATTATGACGTTTTCTAGGAGCAAACCAACTATTCCTTTTTGGAGTAAAATACAGTCTAACGTTCCCCTATGCATGGAAAGTTGTAATATATTGCAATTTCCTTGCAATAAGGAATGTTTCCAGCAAGGTAAAATTCGCCAAAATGACAAGGCTATATATAGCCTAGGGACTTTTTCTCTTGGCAAATAAAACTTTTGCTTCAAGCTTGATAAAATGCAGTATACTGACCTTCTAATCACGAATATGCAACAGAAATTCATATATATTTCAATGACCTTGCAATTTGGCAATATTGGAAACCATGAAAAATTGGTAAGTATATAGACTAAGGATTTTTTGTCAAAAAACCAACTTTTCTTTCAAACTGGATAAATAATATGCTTACGAAATTGCAATATATGGTAGTTTCCTTGCAAAACGGCAATGTTGCAATCAGACCAAGATTTGTCAGAAAGCAAAGCTGTAGTCTAAGGATTTGTTCGTAAGCCAAATTGATTCTCCTTTCGAACTGGATAAAATTCAGTTTATTGGCCGGGCAACGACGAATATGCATTAAATTGCAATTGCAGAATATTGCTGAGTTATAACATTAGGCTCCCATTATCAAAGGAGTTATGCCTTAATCCTTTAAATATCGTAAAATTGATGAAATACAATTCTCAGTAATTATGGAGAATGAAGAGAAAGTTTGCCGTCAACAATGTCAATGGAATCTTTCAGAATGAAATTAATATTGAGTTATAGTTATTTTCAAGTTGAAAAAAGTTTCGATTTAGGTGCAATTTGTGTAAAATAGGATATATTATTCTTCCAGTATGTGTTGCTGTTATCATATGCTCCATTTCAACCGATCTGTGTAAATTCATGTTCTCATTGCAACTACAGTCCTTCCTACCTTATAAACTGCCTAATGGTTCTCAGATATTTTGGTTTCGTAAAATGATGATGCAAAAATTCATAGGTTTCTACGGATGAGTTGAGGAAGATCTGTATGTGATCTCTTTATGATATGATGAATATTGGAAACATATCTTCAACGCTAATAATATAGTTTGTTAATCTTGAAGGATTTGTATTATTAAATAATATACAGCATTCCTTTTACTTATATGTTTAGTTTTGCAGGATTCCAATTTGTTTCCTGCATGCATTTGGGGTCTGGGTATAACATGCCAGGGTCGTTATATGTCTATGGACAGTAACTGCAGAGTTGTCGGAACTGCCAATCTGCACGGATTTTAAAGCAAGCGAAATGTAGAAATTTTATTATTTCAAGTGGTCTGTAGCACGTTCAGGAATCTAAATTACATGTAAATTACTTTTTATTCAGTTATCTCCTGCTGAGAACTGTAATATTGTTGTTCGAAATTCGGTGTTAAATCTGATTATGTTGGTGTCCCTGGATCTTCATGTCGTCTATGATTCTCGTGTCATTTTTCATTTTATGATTGATTTATTCCCAGTTGGCGTCGCATTTAGTTATCTCAACACAAATATGTTCTTATATAATGAGGGGAAGCTTGTCATAAAGATAATTAGGTAGATTTCACGCCCACCTTTGAAGAGGCAGTTGTCAACTTGCGCTGATTTTCGTAGGTGGCCAACAGATGGCGTTCACGACTTGCTTATAGTTAAAATTGCTGTAAATTTTTTGGTGGTGGAGAAAGGACCGCATGGCGACCACGTGGCGCCTCAGAGTATACGGAGAATTGAAGACGAAACTGAAATCCGATTTCATTCATTATTTTGATACAATTTTCTGAGATGATGAATGGAAAAGTCTCAATTACCATTCGTTTAAACAGAAGACTGAAACTGAGCCAAAAAATGTTATGTAATATAACATCTGAACACATGATAACTTCCTCTAATCACATGATCATTACAGCTGAGTTTCATGCATATGAAACTGAATCAAGACAAATGAATAACTCCGATATGTATACCCATATCGTTGCCTTGCAAAAGAAGGGAATGAAAAGATCATGTAAGCATTTGATTTCTGAATTATTTGCTCAGAAAGCTATTATGAAGGACAAAAAATATCCCCACTCATTGCAATGTTCCAGATGGAGGTGCAGTGTGCAACATGCTAATAATAGGGGCAATACGGTAATGTTGCAAGCAACGAAAAATTCGTCAACGTAGCAAGGTTCTACAGAGCCTCGTGAACTGCTCAGGAAGCAAGATAGTCTTTCCTTCTAACAAGATACAATGTTGTTTGTTGGACTTCTAATAATGAATGCGTGAAAAATTACCATATTTTGCCTTTTATTTGCAATACGACAATGTTGGAAGCAATGAAAAACTCGTCATCACGACTGGGATAGTGCCAGGATTTTTCTGTGGGAGCAAACCATCTTTACTTTGAAATTGGATAAAATGAAGTCTACTGGGCCTTTAATGGCTTGCATGCATGCATAATTCGCTTTTATTAAAATGAATTTGTAGTACTGCAATGTTGCATGAAAACATAAATTGTTGAAAATAACAGGTCTATAAGCTTGTTTTTTTTGAAGGAGTACAAAAATTTTACTTGAAATTGCATAAAATGTAGTCAATAGGGTTTTGGGAGTTGAAAACCAACTTTTGAGGCTTTGAACTGAATAAAAGGCAGCCTACTGGGTCTCTAATGACAAATATGCATTCGAAATCACAATATATTGCAATTTGCTTGCAATACGGAAACGTTGAAAGCAAACTCATATCATACAAAATTGCAATATCATTTGTGTGTTTTTGGGGACCGAACCCTTTCGCTTCAGACTAAAGAAAGGGAAAGCAAAATGCAGTCGAAATTGAGTATATTGCAATTGTCTTGCATTATTGCAATGTTGCAGGACGGTACACTTCATCAAAACACCAAGGCTGTAGCCTTTGGCAAGTTTTGAGGGGCCACAACGACTTTTCTTTCAAACTGGATAAAATGCAAATGAGTGTTCTTCTAATGACGAATATGCATGAAATTTTGCAATATGTTTCAATATCCTTGCAATATGGCAATGTTGCAAGCAACACAGAATATGCAAAGTAGCAACCTTATTATGATGTTTTCTAGAAGCAAACCAACTATTCCTTTTTGGAGTAAAATGCAGTCTAACGGTCTCCTATGCATAGAAAGTTGCAATATATTGCAATTAACTTGCAATAAGGAATGTTCCCATCAAGGGAGAATTCGCCAAAATGGCAAGACTGTATATACCCTTGGGACTATTTCTCTTGGCAAAGAAACTTTTGCTTCAAGGTTGACAAAATGCAATATATTGGCCTTCTAATCACGAATATGCAACAATAAATTCCTATATATTGCAATGCCATTGCAATACGACAATGTTGCAAACCAGGCTAAATTGGCAAGAGTGGCAAGGATTTAGACTAAGGAGTTTTTCATCGAACAAACCAACTTTTCCTTCAGAATGGATAAATAATATGCCTACGAAATTGCAATATATCGCAATTTCTTTGCAATAAGGCAATGTTGCAATCGGATCAAGATTCGTCAGAAAGCAAAGATATAGCCTAAGGATTTTTTCGTAAGCCAAATTGATTCTCCTTTTAAACTGGATAAAATTAAGCTTATTGACCAGCCAATGACGAGTATACAATACATTGCAATTGCAGAATAGGCTCCCATTATCAAAGCAGTTCCGTCTTAATCCTCTAATGGTGTCAGGCTAGTGAACGGTAATTCTCAGTAATTATGGAGAATAAAAAGAAAGTTTCCCATCAATAATATCAATGAAACCTTTCAGAATGAAATTAATACTGAGTTAGAGTTACTTTCAAGTTGAAAATGTTTTAATTTTGGTGCAATTTTATTCAAATAAAACTTATTATTCCAACATGTGTTTCTGTCATCAGATGCTAACTTCAACCGCCGTGTGACAATTCATGTTTTTATTACCAAAATAGTCCTTCCTTCCTTCCTTCCTCATGCACTGCCTAATACTTTTCAGATGGTCTGGTATCATAAAATGACGATGAATTAGTCGTCAGTTCCAACAGCAGATGAGTTTAGGAAGAATCTGTATTTGATCTGTTTATGGTGATTGTATCTTAAGCACTAACTATATGGTTTGTTAATCTTGTAGGATATTAAGTACGTAAATAATGATAGGTCATTCCTTCTACTTATGAGTTTATTTTCATAGGATTCCCCAGCCGCCCTTGCAAAAAAAGTAATGTAAATTGTATTTGTTTTCTGCATGTATTTGTTCAGAGCAAAAGATGGCGAGACCTTTACGTCTCAGAACAGAACAGCAGAGTTGTCGGAGCTGCCAACCTGTACAGCTTTTAAAGTTGATGAATTAAAGAGAGTTTGTTATCTAAAGCTGTCTGTAGTAGGCGTAGAAACCTGCAAATTAAATAAATAACTTTATATTCCATTATCTTTTGCTCAGAACTGTAAAATTCTTGTCCAAAATAGAGGTGTTGAATCTTATTCTGTTGGCATACTTGGATCTTCAAATCGTCTATGAAGTGGCAAGTCATTTTCGCTGTGGGTGATAATTTTGGCGTCATTTTTCCTTTTTATGAAATATTTATTCCCAGTTGATGTTGTACAGTATTTAGTTACCTTAACACAATTAACATGTTAAGCAATGAGGAAAGGTTGTAATAAACATAATCTAGCTAGCTCTCACGCCCATCTTTGAAGATGCAGTTGGTATATTTGCGCTGATTTTCTTTGGTGGGCAATAGATGGCGATAACGAATTGCTTATAGTTAAAATTGCTGTAAATTTTTTGGTGGTGGAGAAAGGACCGCATGGTGACCATGTGGCCACCTCAGAGTATACGGAGAATGGAAGACGAAACTGAAATACGATTTCATTCATTATTTTCATACAACTTTCTGAGATGATGAATGGAACAGTCTCAGTTGCTATCATTCGTTTAGACAGAAGACTGAAACTGAGCCAAAAAAAAAAAAAAAAATATCATGAAATAATAGCCTTTGAGCACATGATAACTTCCTGTAATCACATGATCATTACAGTATATTTTCATGTATATGAAACTGAATCAAGACAAATGAATAACTCTGATATGTATACCCGTATCATTGCCTTACAACAGAAGGTCATGAAAATGACATGCAAAATTTTATTTCAGACTTAATTTCTCTGAAGGCTCTTATAAAGAAGGAGAGGTATCCGCACTCAATGCAGTGTTGCAGATGGAGGTGCAGTGTGAAATATGATGACAGTAGGGGTAATAAGGTAATGTTGCAATTATTGCAAAATCAGTATAAAGTAACAAAACAATCTTCCCTTCTAACTGGATACAATAATGTTTATTGGCTTCTAATGATGAATGCTTTCGAAATTAAAATATTTGTAATTTGCTGGCAACAGGGCAATGTTGAGAGCAAGGAAAGATTCGTCAACATAACAGAGAAATAGCTCTAGACTTTTATTTTTATTTTTTGTGGACGCAAACAAGCTTTAATTTGAAATAGGAGAAAATGCAGTCTGCTAGGCCTTAAATGGCTTGCATGCATGCGTAATTCGCTTTTAGCCAAATTGGTTTGCAATACTGCAGTGTTGGGAAAAAAACATAAATTCATGAAAATAACAGGTCTACAGTATAGCCTTATATTTTTTATAAGAAGAAACAAATTTTTCTTGAAATTGCATAAAATGTTGTCTATTGGATTCTGGGAGTTCAAAACCAACTTTTGAAGCTCGAACCACATAAAAGGCAGTCTACTGGGACTCTCATGACCAATATGCATTCGAAATCACTATATATTGCAATTTGCTTTCAATACAGGAAGGTTGCAAGCAAACTCATGACATTCAAAATAGCAAGACATTTAGGGTGATTTTGGGGAACGAGCCCCTTTGCTTCAAATTAAAGAGAGGGAAAGCAAAATGGAGTCTAAATTGTAGTGTACTGCAACTTTTTTGCATTACTGCAATGTTACAGGTCCGGCAAAATTCATCAAAATACCAAGGCTGTAGCCTTTGTCAGTTTTTTAGGGGGCCTCAGCGACTTTTCCTTCAAACAAGGTAAAATGAAAAAATTAATTATCTTCTAATGGCGAATATGCATGGAAGTTTGCAATATGTCTCAATATCCTTGCAATATGGCAATGTTGCAAGCAACACAAAATGTGCAAAGTAGCAACCTTATTATGATGTTTTCTAGGAACAAATCAACTATTCCTTTTTGGAGTAAAATGCAGCCTAACGTTCCTCTATGTATAGAAAGTTGCAATATATTGCAATTAACTTGCAATAAGGAATGTTTCCATGAAGGGAGAATTCGGCAAAATGGCAAGACTGTATATAGCCTTGGGACTATTTCTCTTTGCAAAGAAACTTTTGCTTCAAGGTTAACAAAATGCAGTATTTTGGCCTTCTAATCACGAATATGCAACAGAAATTCCTATATATTGCAATGCCCTTCCAATACAGCAACATTGCAAGCCAGGAAAAATTGGCAAGGATTTAGACTAAGGATTTTTCAACGAACAAACCAACTTTTCCTTCAGAATGGATAATTGTTATGGATACGAAATTGCAATATATCGGAATTTCCTTGCAATAAGGCAATGTTGCAATCGGACCAAGACTCGTCAGAAAGCAAAGACATAGCCTAAGGATTTTTTCGTAAGCCAAATTGATTCTCCTTTCAAACTGGATAATATGCAGCTTATTGACCTGCCAATGACGAGTATACATTACATTGCATTTGCAGAATATTGCTGATTTATACTATTAGGCTCCCATTATCAAAGCAGTTACGTCTTAATCCTCTAATGGTGTCAGGCTAACGAACGGTAAATCTCAGTAATTATGGAGAATAAAAAGAAAGTTTCCCATCAATAATATCAATGAAACCTTTCAGAATGAAATTAATACTGAGTTAGAGTTACTTTCAAGTTGAAAGTGTTTTAATTTTGGTGCAATTTTATTCAAATAAAACTTATTATTCCAATATGTGTTACTGTCATCAGATGCTAACTTCAACCGCTATGTGACAATTCATGTTTTTATTACCAAAATAGTCCATCCTTCCTTCCTCATGCACTGCCTAATACTTTTCAGATGGTCTGGTATCATAAAATGATGATGAATTAGTCGTCACGTCCAACAGCAGATGAGTTTAGGAAGAATCTGCATTTGATCTGTTTATGGTGATTGTATCTTAAGCACTAACTATATGGTTTGTTAATCTTGTAGGATATTAAGTACGTATATAATGATAGATCATACCTTCTACTTAGGAGTTTATTTTCATAAGGGTCCCCAGCACCACCCTCGCAAAAAAAAGTGATGTAAATTGTATGTATTTGTTTTCTGCATATATTTGTTCAGAGCAAAAGATGGCGAGACCTCAGTCATCCTGCTCATTTTGATGACACCTTTGCATCACTTATGGGCTGCCGTTGTGTGATACAAGGCCGTCTAAACCTGTACCATGGAAGGCCAGTCCCCCCGAGACTGAGGTCGTAAGACATTGGAAAGACTCATTTTGAAGTAAAAGGTGCAGAGGAAGCGATTGCATTCAATGAGACAAGTATGTGGGAGGGTCTTCTGCCATATTATTATTATTATTATTATTATTATTATTATTATTATTATTATTATTATTATTATTATTATTATTACAGGTTTTGTTAAACAAAATGGCAGTTTCAACAGCATTTGTTTTATATAGTAAATGCTCAATTCGCCATATAAGTTGCTTTTCTTGCGCTGGAATTGTTGCAAGCAATTGACCGATATTCATTTCCGGTGGTTTAGTGATGTGTAGGAGGTAGTTCTCGAATTGAGCGTTTACTATATAAAATAAATGCTGTTGAAACTGCCATTTTGTTTAACAAAACCTGTATTAAAGAAGGTCTTTTTCTTAATTTTATGAGTATTATTATTATTATTATTATTATTATTATTTATTTATTTTGTATTTATTTAATTTTTTTTTGTCTATCACAGTCATCCTATTCCGGGTTGCATCCTGCCACCTTAGGAGTCCATCACTTTTCTCACTATTATTATTATTATTATTATTATTATTATTATTATTATTATTATTATTATTATTATTATTATTATTATCATTATTATTATTATCATTATTATTATTATTATTATTATAAATAACGGATGCGTCCACACAACTTGATTTATAATAAAGTTTCTGTCTTTTTCAAAAATTCCTTTCTCTATAGTGGAAAGGTCAGGTAATAATTGTCTCACATTCATTTCATCAGAGGAAGGGAATAGGCACATTCAGGAACGTCTTCACTTTAATAAGATAAATTTAGAAAATTATATAAAAGCTCAGAAAAAGTCAAATATAGCCGATAATGTTTTGCTGCAGTTCATCACACGACGGCCTCAACAAATTCTGAGATGTACCGAATTATAACAAGGCTGCTGTTTGTCGAGATGAAGACGCTGGCCTTATGCACAGACGGAAAACAACCTCCGGTCCTCGACATCCTCGTCTCGCAAATTTGGGGCATTTGGAGACGGAAGCGTCAACGAAGGTCTCTCACTGGAGCCTCTGCCTTCACGGTCGAAGTGAGTGAGTGAGTTTCCTGAAGGACTGAAGCTCAGTGCCATAATTGCTTTTGTTTGAAAGGACTCCTTCTTTTACACTGCTCTTTATGGCACTCCACAAATAAAGGTCTCGACAGGGTCACCCAGGTGTTAATCATTAATGACGGTCATTCTAACGATCAAACGGATAAGGAAATTCAAAGATCGTCGAGGAATGGTCCACTCCTCTAACTGCTCTGATATTGAAATCTTTGCATTTAAGATTAGAAGAAATAAAAGTGGGTTTTGATGAAGAACAACCCGGCTCTACCTGTACACAACGCCCTTAAGAAAATTATGGCGGACGATTGGTTCCTACGACATGTCCCAAAATGCCCCTGAGGCCCTTAAATTGCGACGACCCCCGAGATGCGTCTCTCTGAGAGGATTATCAGCCTCGTTCAAGATGGTGTCATCAGATGGCGCTATACACACACAGACACACATGTATATATATAATATATATAATATATATATATATATATATATATATATATATATATATATATATATATATATATATACATATATATTTGTCATGAAACTAAGACAACATCAGTACTGTCTTTGCCACTGTATAAGCATAACACTGTAACCAAACCATGACTGTAATTCACGATAATAGAATGTTTAATATTTTTTTAAATAATTATACTATGAAATGTACATCCATTCAACAATGATAATCGTCTTTAGAACGAATGCATGAAGAAGCATGCAAGCAAAAATTTAATAGACAATGACTGACATAATAACATCTGTATAATCCTGCACATTTTCAGCTCTTAAGTTGAGGAAACATCAGAATTCGTGCTCGTCCTTTTCGATGAATGTAAGAAAAATATTTGACTTATTCACAATACAGTCTGTTATTCTTGGAGGATATTATGTATGTAAACAAACCCACGTCATACTTATGTTTATTTTCGTATCATTTCCTACTGAAAGCTAAAGATAAACGATGCAATTGTTTCCCGTAGATATTTGGCCTGAGATTTTCACTTCCATGAAAGGGAACTGCAGGGTTGTCGGAACTGCCAATCTGTGCCATGCTTTTAAAATTCATGAACTAAAGATAATTTATTATTTCAAGTGAACTCCAGTTAAGTCAGAAACCCGAATATGGTATAAACAAGCCCTAATAACATTATTTTACGCTAAGAACTACAACACTCTCTATAAAATACGATATGTTGAATTTCTTTCTGTTGGGATTCCTGGATTTTCGGAGCTGCCAATCTATATTAGGCTTTGAAGCAGATGAATTAAAGGCAGTTTGATAATTCACGCAGTCTGTAGTAAGTTTGAGAAACTCTAATTTAAGTAAATCACTTATGATTCAATCACTTCATGCTCAGAACTGCAATATTCTTGTCCAAAATACGATGTTGCGTGTCATTTTGTTGGTATGCTTGAATCTTCATATCGTCTATGACGGGCGGTGACATTTTCGCTCTGGGGGAGGACTGTAGGCAAGTTGATTCTTATCGTCTTCCCCTACGTCGAATTTTGGGTCATTTTTCCTTTACATGAAACTCTCATTTCCAACTGAAGCTGAATTCAGATATTGCAAGAGACTCATCATTTTAAATTATGAGAAAAAGATGGGAATAAGGATAATCTAACTAGTTTCCTCACCCATCTGTGAAAATGAAGTGGTCCACTCGCGCTGATTTTCTTAGGTGTCCAAAAGATGGCGTTAACGACTTGCTTATAGTCTAAAATCCTCTGAATTGTTGTGTGGGGAAAGGACCGCATGGTGACCACGTGGCCGCCTTAGAATATACGGAGAATTGAAGACACAATTAAAGCACGATTTCATTAATGGGTAATTTTGATATGATTTCATAATATGGTTAGTGGAAAATTCCCAATTATCGTTGGGTTTGTTTAGGAGGCTGAAACTGAACTCAAACTGAAGCGTAATTTAACCTTTGATGAAATGATAAGTTCCTATGACCATTACAGTTTAGTTTCATTTATATGGAACTAAGTCAAGACAATTGGACAAATACTATATTTAGATCCGAATCATTAAATTGCAAAGGAAAGCCATGAACAGGTCATGCAATCATTGGATTCCAGAATTACTTTGGCGGAAGTCTATTATAAAGGACAATAAATATCCACGCTAATTGCAATGTCCCACACGAAGGTGCAGTGTGCAACATGATGATAATAATAGTAGGGTCAATACGGTAATGTAGCAATGCATTCAAGATTCGTCGAAATTAGCGAAAGTCTTTCCTTCTAACTGGACAAAATGTTGATCATTGGGCTTTTAATGACCGATTTGTAGAAGTTGCAATACTTTGCAATTTGTTTGCAATCCGACAATGTTGAATGCAAGGGAATATTCTTCAACATAGCAGGGAAATATAGCTCTAGGATTTTTTTCTGGAAGAAAATAGCTTTAATTTGAAATTGGATAAAATGCAGTGTACTGGATCTTAGAAGGTCCAAACTAACTTTTAAGCTTTGAACTGAATAAAAGGAAGTGTACTGAGATTCTGGTGACAGATATGCGTTCGAAAACCACAATACATTGAAATTTGCTTGCAATACATCAGGGTTGCAGGGAAACTCATGACCCAGAAAATAGCAAGGTCAACAGGATTTTTTGGGAAAGGAACCAGATTTTGCTTCAAATTAAAGAAAGGGAAAGCGATCGGTCTGTCATGCCGAAAATGCAGTCGGAATTGTAGTATATTGCAAATATCTTGTATTATTGCAATGTTGCAGATCCGGCAAAAGTCATCAAAATACCAAGACTGGAGCCTTTGGCAATTTTTTTAAGGGCTACAACGATTCTTCCTTAAAACTGGACAAATTACAAATGAGTTTTCTTCTAATGACGAATATACATGGACGTTTACAATATGTTGCAATATCCACGCAATGTGGTAATGTTGCAAGCAATACAAAATATGCAAAGTAGGAAGCTTATTATGATGTTTTCTGGGAGCAAACCAACTATTCCTTTTTGGAATAAAATGCAGTCTAATGTTCTCCTAAGCATGGGAAGTTGCAACATATTGCAATGTCCTTGCAATAAGGAGTGTTTCCAGTGAGGGAAAATTCACCAAAATGGCAAGGCTATCCTTGCGACTTTTTCTCTTGGCAAAGAAACTTTTGCTTCAAGCTTGATAAATTGCAGTAGCATATTGACCTTCTAATCACGAATATGCAACAGATTCCTGTATATTGGAAAGCCCTTGAAATTTGGCAATGTTGCAAACCAGGCAAAATTCGCAAGAATGGCGAGGATATTGACTGAAGATTTTTTCGTCGAACAGACCAACTTTTCCTTCAGACTGGATCATTCATATGCCTGCGAAATTGCAATATATCGCAATTTCATTGCAATAAGGCAATGTTGCAATCGGACCAAGATTCGTCAGAAAGCAAAGCTATAGCCGAAGGATTTTTTTTCGTAAGCCAAATTGATATTCCTTTCAAACTGGATAAAATGCAGTTTATTGGGCGGCCAATGAAAAGTATACATAGCAATTGTAGAATATTGATGATTCATACCATAAGGCTGGCGTCAGTGACCTTGGCAGTTGTGACGCCAGATAACCCACAATTAATAATCATACCATTAGGCTCCCATTATGAAAGCAGTTATGCCTTAATCCTCTAACCAGTGTGAATTTAATGAGCGGTAATTCTCAGTAATTATAGAGGATAAAAAGAAAGTTTGCCGTCTATATTTTCGATGAATTCTTTCAGAATGAAATTATCGTGGAGTTATAGCTATCTTCAAGCTAAGTATGTTTCTTTTTTCATTTTTGTGTAATTTGGCTAAAATAAGATATATCATTCCAACATATTTTTCCGTTATCATATACTATCTTCAACCGGTCCGTGACAATTCAGGTTTTTAGTACCAAAATAGTACTTCCTTCCTTGTTGCATTGCCTAATACTTTTCGGGTACTCTGGTGTCATAAAATGATGATGAATTAGTCATCAGTTTCAACAGATGAGTGGAAGAGGAATCTGTATTTGATCTGTTTATGATAAGTTTTGGGATTATATCTAAAAAACCAACTATATGGTTTGTTAATATTGAAGGGTATTGAGTACGTAAATAATTTGAAGTCATTCCTTCTACTCATGAGTTTATTTTGATAGGATTCCCCAGCAACCCCTCCCCAAAAAAAAGTGATGTAAATTGTATGTATTTGTTTTCTGCATGTATTTGTTCAGAGCAAAAGATGGCGAGACCTCAGTCATCCTGCTCATTTTGATGACACCTTTTCATCACTTATGGGCTGCCGTTGTGTGATACAAGGCCGTCTAAACCTGTACCATGCAAGGCCAGTCCCCCAGAGACTGAGGTCGTAAGACATTGGAAAGACTCATTTTGAAGTAAAAGGTGCAAAGGAAGCGATTGCATTCAATGAGACAAGTATGTGGGAGGGTCTTCTGCCAAATTATTATTATTATTATTATTATTATTATTTATTATTATTATTATTATTATTACAGGTTTTGTTAAACAAAATGGCACTTTCAACAGCATTTGTTTTATATAGTAAGCGCTCAATTCGCCATATAAGTTGCTTTTCTTGCGCTGGAATGGTTGCAAGCAATTGACCGATATTCATTTCCGGTGGTTTAGTGATGTGTAGGAGGTAGTTCTCGAACTGAGCGTTTGCTATATAAAATAAATGCTGTTGAAACTGCCATTTTGTTTAACAAAACCTCTATTAAAGAAGGTCTTTTTCTTAATTTTACGAGTATTATTATTATTATTATTATTATTATTATTATTATTATTATTATTATTATTATTATTATTATTATTATTATTTATTTTGTATTTATTTAATTTTTTTTTGTCTATCACAGTCATCCTATTCCGGGTTGCATCCTGCCACCTTAGGAGTCTGTCACTTTTCTCACTATTATTATTATTATTATTATTATTATTATTATTATTATTATTACTATTATTATTATTATTATTATTATTATTATTATTATTATTATTATTATTATTATTATTATGAATAAGAGATGCGTCCACACAACTTGATTTGTAATACAGTTTCTCTGTTTTTCAAAAATTCCTTTCTCTATACTGGAAAGGTCAGGTAATAATTGTCTCACATTCATTTCATCAGAGGAAGGGAATAGACACATTCAGGAACGCTTTCAATTTAATAAGATAAACTTAGAAAATCATATAAAAACTCAGGAAAAGGAAAATATACCGATAATGTTTTGGTGCAGTTCATCACCCGACGGCCTCAACAAATTCTGAGATGTACCGAATTATAATAAGGCTGCTGTTTGTCGAGATGAAGACGCTGGCCTTATGCACAGACGGAAAACAACTTCCGGTCCTCGACATCCTCGTCTCGCAAATTTGGGGCATCTGGAGACGGAAGCGTCAACGACGGTCTCTCACTGGAGCCTCTGCCTTCACGGTCGGAGTGAGTGAGTGAGAGAGTTCCCTGAAGGACTGAAGATCAGTGCCATAATTGCTTTTGTTTGAAAGGACTCCTTCTTTTACAATGCTCTTTATGGCACTCCACAAATAAAGGTCTCGACAGGGTCACCCAGGTGTTAATCGTTAATGACGGTCATTCTAACGATCAAACGGATAAGGAAATTCAAAGGTCGTCGAGGAATGGTCCACTCCTCTAACTGCTCTGATATTGAAATCTTTGCATTTAAGATTAGAAGAAATAAAAGTGGGTTTTGATGAAGAACAACCCGGCCCTACCTGCACACGACGCCCTTAAGAAAATTATGGCAGACGATTGGTTCCTACGACATGTCCCAAAATGCCCCTGAGGCCCTTATATTGTGACGACCCCCGCGATGCGTCTCTCTGAGAGGATTATCAGCCTCGTTCAAGATGGTGCCATCAGATGGCGCTATACACACACACACAATATATATATATATATATATATATATATATATATATATATTTGTCATGAAACTAAGACAACATCAGTACTGTCTTTGCCACTGTATAAGCATAACACTGTAATCAAACCGTGACTGTGATTCACGATAATAGAATGTTTAATATATTTTTTTAAATAATTATACTATGAAATGTATATCCAGTCAACAATGATAACCGTCTTTAGAACGAATGCATGAAGAAGCATGCAAGCAAAAATTTAATAGACAATGACTGACATAATAACATCTGTATAATCCTGCACATTTTCAGCTCTTAAGTTGAGGAAATATCTGAATTCGTGGTCGTCCTTTTCGATGAATGTAAGGAAAATATTTGACTTATTCACAATACAGTCTGTTATTCTTGGTGGATATTATGTATGTAAACAAAGCCACTCCATGTTTATGTTTATTTTCGTATCATTTCCTACTGAAATCTAAAGATAAACGATGCAATTGTTTCCCGTAGATATGTGGCCTGAGATTTTGACCTCCATGAAAGGCAACTGCAGGGTTGTCGGAACTGCCAATCTGTGTCATACTTTTAAAATTCATGAACTAAAGTTAATTTATTATTTCAAGTGAACCCCAGTTAAGTTAGAAACCCGAATATGGTATAAATAAACCTTAATAGCATTATTTTACGCTCAGAACTACAGCATTCTCTCCAAAATACGATATGTTGAATTTCTTTCTGTTGGGATGCCTGGATTTTCGGAGCTGCCAATCTATCTTAGGTTTTAAAGCAGATGAATTAAAGGCAGTTTGTTAATTCACGCAGTCTGTAGTAAGTTTACGAAACTCTAATTTAAGTAAATCACTTTTGATTCAATCACTTCATGCTCAGAACTGCAATATTCTTTTCCAAAATACGATATTGCGTATCATTTTGTTGGTATGCCTGGCTCTTCATATCGTCTATGATGGGCGGTGGCATTTTCGCTCTGGGGGAGGACTGTAGGCAAGTTGATTTTGATCGTCTTCCCTTACTTCGAATATTGGGTCATTTTTCCTTCACATGAAACTCTCATTTCCTATTGAAGCTGAATTCAGATATCCCAAGAGACTCATCATTTTAAATTATGAGAAAAAGATGGGAATAAGAATAATGTAACTGGTTTCCTCACCCATCTGTGAAAATGCAGTGGTCCACTCGCGCTGATTTTCTTAGGTGGCCAAAAGATGGCGTTAACGACTTGCTTATAGTCTAAAATCCTCTAAATTGTTGGGGGGAGAAAGGACCGCATGGTGACCACGTGGCCGCCTTAGAGTATACGGAGAATTGAAGACATAATTAAAGCACGATTTCATTAATGGGTATTTTTTATACTATTTCATAACATGATTAGTGGAAAATTTCCAATTATCGTAGGTTTAGTTAGGAGGCTGAAACTGAACTCAAACTGAAGCGTAATTTAACCTCTGAGCACATGATAACTTCGTATGATCACATGGCCATTACAGTTTAGTTTCATTTATATGGAACTAAGTCAAAACTATTGGATAAATACTATATTTAGACCCGAATCATTAAATTACAAAACAAAGTCATGAACAGGTTATGCAATCATTTGATTCCAGAATTACTTTGGCGGAAGTCTATTATAAAGGACAATAAATATCCACACTCATTGCAATGTCCCAGACGAAGGTGCATAGTGCAACATGATAATAAAAATAGTAGGGTCAATACGGTAATGTTGCAATGAATGCAACATTCGTCGAAATTAGCGAAGCAATCTTTCCTTCTAACTGGACAAAATGTTGATCATTGGGCTTTTAATGACCGATTTGTAGAAGCTGCAATATTTTGCAATTTTCTTGCAATACGACAATGTTGAAAGCAAGGAAATATTCTTCATCATAACAGGGAAATATAGCTCTAGGATTTTTTTCTGGGAGCAAAATAGCTTTAATTTGAAATTGGATAAAATGCAGTGTATTGGATCTTAGAAGGTCCAAACTAACTTTTAAAGCTTTGAACTGAATAAAAGGAAGTCTACTGAGACTCTGATGACAAATATGCGTTCGAAATCACAGTATATTGCAATTTGCTTGCAATACATCAGGGTTGCAGGCTCATGACCCACAAAATAACAAGGTCAACAGGATTTTTTTGGGAGAGGAACCAGATTTTGCTTCAAATTAGAGAAAGGGAAAGCGATCGGTCTGTTATACCGAAAACGCAGTCGAAATTTAGTTTAGTGCAACTTTCTTGCATTATTGCAAGGTTGCAGGTCCGGCAAAAGTCATCTAAATACCAAGACTGGAGCTACGATTCTTCCTTAAAATTAGACAAAATACAAATGACTTTTTCTAATGACGAATATACATGGACGTTTGCAATATGTTGCAATATCCACGCAATGTGGCAATGTTGCAAGAATACAAAATATGCAAAGTAACAAGCTTATTATGATGTTTTCTGGGAGCAAACCAACTATTCCTTTTTGGAATAAAATGCAGTCTAATATTCTCCTATTCATGGAAAGCTGCAATATATTGCAATGTCCTTGCAATAAGGAGTGTTTCCAGTGAGGGAAAATTCGCCATAATGGCAAGGCTGTCTTTGGGACTTTTCCTCTTGGCAAAGAAACTTTTGCTTTAAGCTTGATAAAATACAGGAGTATATTGACCTTCTAATCACGAACACGCAACAAATTCCTATATATTGCAAAGCCCTTGCAATACGGCAATGTTGCAAGCCGGACAAAATTCGCAAGAATGGCCAGGATATAGACTAAAGATTGTTTCGTCTAAAAGACCAACTTTTCCTTCAGACTGGATCATTCATATGCCTGCGAAATTGCAATATATCGCAATTTTCTTGCAATAATGCAGTGTTGCAATCGGACCAAGATTTGTCAGAAAGCAAAGCTATAGCCTAAGGATTTTTTCGTAAGCCAAATTGATATTCCTTTCAAACTGGATAAAATGCCGCTCATTGGGCAGCCAATGAAAAGTATACATTGCAATTGTAGAATATTGATGATTCATACCATAAGGCCGGCATCAGTGACCCTGGTAGTTGTGACGCCAGATAACCCACAATTAATAATCATACCATTAGGCTCCCATTATGAAAGCAGTTATGCCTTAATCCCCTAAACAGTGCGAAATTAATGAGCGGTAATTCTCAGTAATTATAGAGGATAAAAAGAAAGTTTGCCGTCATTTTATCAATGAATTCTTTCAGAAAGAAATTATTGTGGAGTTATAGCTATCTTCAAGTTGAGTATGTTTCTTTTTTTACTTTTGTGTAATTTGGCTAAAATAAGATATATCATTCCAACATGTGTTTCTGTCATCATATACTATCTTCAACCGGTCTGTGACAATTCAGGTTTTTATTACCAAAATAGTCCTTCCTTCCTTATGCACTGCCTAATACTCTTCAGATGTTCTGGTGTCATAAAATGATGATGAATTAGTCATCAATTTCAACAGATGAGTGGAAGAGGAATCTGTATTTGATCTGTTTATGATAAGTTTAGGAATATATCTAAAACACCAACTATGTGGTTTGTTAATCTTGAAGGATATTGAGTACGTAAATAATGATAATCATTCCTTCTACTCATGAGTTTATTTTCATAGGATTCCCCAGCAACACCTCGCAAATAATAATGTAAATTGTATGTATTTGTTTCCTGCATGTATTTGTTCAGAGCAAAAGATGGCGAGACCTTTACGTCTGAGAACAGTAACAGCAGAGTTGTCGGAGCTGCCAATCTGTACAGCTTTTAAAAGTGATGAATTAAAGATAGTTTACTATTTAAAGTAGTCTGTAGTAGGTTCGGAAACATAAATTTTACGTAAATAACTCTTTATTCTATTATTTGAGGCTCAGAACGTTAGTATTCTTGTCTAAAATACGGTGTCAAATCTGGTAATGTTGGTATGCCTGGATCTTCATATCGTCTATAACTTGCGATGTCATTTTCGCTATGGGTGATCATTTTAGTGTCATTTTTCCTTTTTATGAACTATTTATTCCCAATTGATGTTGTATTTTGTTATCTCAAAGCAATTAACATCTTGAATAATGAGGGAAAGTTTGTAATAAATATAATATAGCTAGTTTTCAGTCCCATCTTTGAAGAGGCAGTTGTTCATTTGCGCTGATTTTCTTAGGTGGCCAACAGATGGCGATAACGACTTGCTTATAGTCAAAATTGCTGCAAATTTTTGGTGGAGAAAGGACCGCATGGGGACCATGTGGCAGCCACAGAGTATACGCAGAATTAAAGACCAAACTAAATTACGATTTCATTAATAATTTTGATACAATTTCATCTGATAATGAATGGAAAAGTGCCAGTTATCGTCTCCTTAGACAGGAGGCGAAAAATGAACTCAAACGGAAACGTAATATAGCCTTGGAACACATGATAACTTCCTATGATCACATGAACAGTACAGTATATTTTCATGCACATGAAACTGAATCAAGACAAATGAACACCTCCGATATGTTTACCCATATCGTTGCTTTACAAAAGGAGGCAGTGAAAATAACATAATAATTTTATTTCAGACTTAATTCCTCAGAAGGCTCTTATAAAGAGCAAGAGGTATCCACACTCAGTGCAATGTTGCAGATGGAGGTGAGGTGTGAAATATGATGATAGCAGGGGTAATAAGGCAATGTTGCAGTAATTGAAGGTAATGTTGCAGTTATTGCAAAATTAGTATAAAGTAACAAAACAACCTTTCCTTTTAACTCGATGAAATGATGTCTATTGGGCTTCTAACGAAGAATGAGCTCAAAATGACAACATATATCGCTATATGCTGGTAACAGGGCAATGTTGAAAGCAAAACAAAATTCGTCAGCATAACAGGGATATGGTCCTAGGATTTTTTTCTAGGAGCAAACCATTTTTACTTTGTGGACAAAATGCAGACTACTAGGCCTTAAATGGATTGCATGCATGCTTGCATAATTCGCTTTTATTAAAATAGGTTTGCAATACTTCAATGTAGCAGGAAAACATAAATGATTGAGAATAACAGGTCCAGAGCCTTTTGTTATTTTCAAGGAATATAAAAACTTACTCGAAATTGCATAAAATGTTGTCTATTGGATTTTGGGAGTTCAAAACCAACTTTTGAAGCTTCGAAATGAATAAAAGGTAGTCTATTGGGACTCTAATGACAAATATGCATTCGAAATCTCAGAATATTGCGATTTGCTTGCAATACGGGAAGGTTGCAAGCAAACTCATAGCATTCAAAATAGCAAGACAATGAGGGTGTTTTTGGGGAACGAAACATTTTGATTCAGACTAAAGAGAGGGAAAGCAAAATGGAGTCGAAATTGTAGTGTATTGCAACTTTCTTGCAGTATTTCAATGTTGCAGGTCCGGCAAAATTCATCAAAATATCAAGGCTGTAGCCGTTGTTAATTTTTTAGGGGCCACAACGACTTTTCCTTCAAACCAGGTAAAATGAAAAAATTAATTATCTTCTGATGACGAATATGCATGGAAGTTTGCAATATATCTCAATATTCTTGCAATATGGCAATGTTGCAAGCAACACAAAATATGCACAGTAGCAACCTTATTATGACGTTTTCTAGGAGCAAACCAACTATTCCTTTTTGGAGTAAAATGCAGTCTAACGTTCCCCTATGCATGGAAAGTTGTAATATATTGCAATTTCCTTGCAATAAGGAATGTTTCCATCAAGGGAGAATTCGTCAAAATGACAAGGTTATATATAACCTAGGGACTTTTTCTCTTGGCAATGAAACTTTCACTTCAAGCTTGATAAAATGAAGTATATTGGCCTTCTAATCCCGAATATGCAACAGAAATTCCTATATATTTCAATGCCCTTGCAATCTGGCAATGTTGCAAACCAGGAAAATTGGCATTGATATAGACTAAGGATTTTTTGTCAAAAAACGAACTTTTCCTTCAGACTGGATAAATAATATGCCTACGAAATTGCAATATATGGTAGTTTCCTTGCAAAACGGCAATGTTGCAATCAGACCAAGATTCGTCAGAAAGCAAAGCTGCAGTCTAAGGATTTGTTCGGAAGCCAAATTGATTCTCCTCTCGAACTGGATAAAATTCAGTTTATTGGCCCGCCAGTGACGAATATGCATTAAATTGCAATTGCAGAATATTGCTGAGTTATAACATTAGGCTCCCATTATCAAAGGAGTTATGCCTTAATCCTTTAAATATCGTAAAATTGATGAACGGCAATTCTCAGTAATTATGGAGAATGAAAAGAAAGTTTGCCGTCAGCAATATCAATGGAATCTTTCAGAACGAAATTAATATTGAGTTATAGTTATTTTCGAGTTGAAAAGAGTTTTAATTTAGGTGCAATTTGTGTAAAATAAGAAATATTATTCTTCCAATATGTGTTGCTGTCATCATATGCTCCATTTCAACCGCTCTGTGCAAATTCATGTCCTCATTGCAACTACAGTCCTTCCTGCCCTATAAACTGCCTAATGGTTCTCAGATATTTTGGTTTCATAAAATGATGATGCAAAAATTCATCGGTTTCTACAGATGAGTTGATGAAGATCTGTATGTGATCTCTTTATGATATGATGAATATTGGAAATATATCTTCAACACTAACAATATAGTTTGTTAATCTTGAAGGATTTGTGTTATTAAATAATATACAGCATTCCTTTTACTTATATGTGTAGTGTCGCAGGATTTACCCCCCAAAAATAAAAACTGTCAAAGGTATGAATTTATTTCCTGCATGCATTTGGGGTCGGGGTAAAACATGCCAGGATCGTTATATCTACGAACAGTAACTGCAGAGTTGTCAGAACTGCCAATCTGCACGGCTTTTAAAGCAAGTGAAATAAAGAAATTTTGTTATTTCAAGTGGTCTGTAGCACGTTCAGGAATCTAAATTACAAGTAAATTACTTTTTATTCAATTATCTCCTGCTGAGAACTGTAATACTGTTGTTCAAAATGTGGTGTTGAATCTGATTATGATGGTGTCCCTGGATCTTCATGTCGTCTATGATTCTCGTGTCATTTTTCATTTTATGATTGATCTATTCCCAGTTGGCGTCGCATTTAGTTATCTCAACACAAATATGTGACCTTATATAATGAGGGGAAGTTTGTCATAAAGATAATTAGGTAAATTTCACGCCCACCTTTGAAGATGCAGTTGTCCACTTGCGCTGATTTTCGTAGGTGGCCAAAAGATGGCGTTCACGACTTGCTTATAGTTAAAATTGCTGTAAATTTTTTGGTGAAGAAAGGACTGCATGGCGACCACGTGGCGCCGCAGAGTGTACGAGAATTGAAGACGAAACTAAAATCCGATTTCATTCATTATTTTGATACAGTTTTCTGAGATGATGAATGGAAAAATGTGATGTAATATAGCATTTGAACACATGATAACTTCCTGTAATCACATGATCATTACAGTTGAGTTTCATGTATATGAAACTGAATCAAGACAAATGAATAACTCCGATATGCATACCCATATCGTTGCCTTACAAAAGAAGGGAATGAAAAGTTCATGTAAGCATCTGATTTCTGAATTACTGGCTCAGAAAGCTATTATGAAGGACAAAAAATATCCCCACTCATTGCAATGTTCCAGATGGAGGTGCAGTGTGCAACATGCTAATAATAGGGGCAATACGGTAATGTTGCAAGCAACGAAAAATTCGTCAATGTAGCAAGGTTCTATAGAGCCTCGTGAACTGCACAGGAAGCAAGATAGTCTTTCCTTCTAACAAGATAAAATGTTGTTTGTTGGACTTCTAATAATGAATGCGTGAAAAATTACAATATTTTGCCTTTTGTTTGCAATACGACAATGTTGGAAGCAATGAAAAACTCTTCATCACGGCTGGAATAGTGCCAGAATTTTTCTGTGGGAGCAAACCAGCTTTATTTTGAAACTGGATAAAATGAAGTCTACTGGGCCTTTAATGGCTTGCATGCATGCATAATTCGCTTTTATTAAAATGAATTTGTAGTACTGCAATGTTGCAAGAAAACATAAATTCTTGAAAATAACAGGTCTATAGCCTTGTTTTTTTTTTTGAAGGAATACAAAAATTTTACTTGAAATTGCATAAAATGTAGTCAATAGGATTTTGGGAGTTCA
This sequence comes from Macrobrachium rosenbergii, assembly GCA_039081455.1. Taxonomy (NCBI): domain Eukaryota; kingdom Metazoa; phylum Arthropoda; class Malacostraca; order Decapoda; family Palaemonidae; genus Macrobrachium; species Macrobrachium rosenbergii. The sequence goes on along the minus strand of JANJGK010001627.1, from coordinate 31,027 downwards.
AAACCAACTTTTGAAGCTTTGAACTGAATAAAAGGCAGCCTACTGGGTCTCTAATGACAAATATGCATTCGAAATCGACAATATATTGCAATTTGCAGGCAATACGGGAAGGTTGAAAGCAAACTCATATCATACAAAATTGCAATATCATTTGGGTGTTTTGGGGACCGAACCCTTTTGCTTCAGACTAAAGAAAGGGAAAGCAAAATGCAGTCGAAATTAGGTATATTGCAATTGTCTTGCATTATTGCAATGTTGCAGGACGGCACACTTCATCAAAACACCAAGGCTGTAGCCTTTGGCAAGTTTTGAGGGGCCACAACGACTTTTCTTTCAAACTGGATAAAATGCAAATGAGTGTTCTTCTAATGACGAATATGCATGAAATTTTGCAATATGTTTCAATATCCTTGCAATATGGCAATGTTGCAAGCAACACAGAATATGCAAAGTAGCAACCTTATTATGATGTTTTCTAGGAGCAATCCAACTATTCCTTTTTGGAGTAAAATGCAGTCTAACGTTCCCCTATGCATAGAAAGTTGCAATATATTGCAATTAACTTGCAATAAGGAATGTTTCCAGCAAAGGGAAATTCGTCAAAATGGCAAGGCTAATTATAGCCTAGGGACTATTTCTCTTGGCAAAGAAACTTTTGCTTCAAGCTTGATAAAATGCAGTACAGTTGCCATCTAATCACGAATATGCAAAAGAAATTCCTATATATTGCAATGCCCTTGCAATACGGCAATGTTGCACACCAGGCAAAATTCGCAAGAGTGACTAGGGATTTTTTCATCGAACAAACCAACTTTTCCTTCAGACTGGATAATTAATATGCATACGAATTGCAATATACCGCAATTTCCTTGCAATAAGGCAATGTTGCAATGGGATCAAGATTCGTCAGAAAGCAAAGAATAGCCTAAGGATTTTATCGTAAGCCAAATTGGTCTTCCTTTCAAACTGGATAAAATGCAGTTTATTGACCCGCCAATGACGAGTATACATTACATTACAACTGCAGAATATTGCTGATTTATACCATTAGGCTCCCATTATCAAAGCAGCTACGTCTTAATCCTCTAATGGTGTCAGGCTAACGAACGGTAATTCTCAGTAATTATGGAGAATAAAAAGAAAGTTTCCCGAATTAAATAAATGATGAGTCAGAGTTACTTTCAAGTCGGAAATGTTTTAATTTTGGTGCAATTTTATTCAAATAAAACTTATTATTCCAACAAGTGTTTCTGTCATCAGATGCTAACTTCAACCGCCGTGTGACAAGTCATGTTTTTATTACCAAAATAGCCTGTCCTTCCTTCCTAATGCACTGCCTAATACTTTTCAGATGGTCTGGTATCATAAAATTATGTTGAATTAGTCGTCAATTCCAACAGCAGATGAGTTTAGGAAGAATCTGTATTTGATCTGTTTATGGTGATTGTATCTTAAGCACTGACTATATGGTTTGTTGATCTTGTAGGATATTAAGTGCCTAAATAATGATAGGTCATTCCTTCTACTTGTGAGTTTATTTGCATAGGATTCGCCAGCCGCCCTTGCAAAAGAAGTAATGTAAATTGTACGTATTTGTTTTCTGCATGTATTTGTTCAGAGCAAAAGATGGCGAGACCTTTACGCCTGAGAACAGAACGGCAGAGTTGTCGGAGCTGCCAATCTGTACAGCTTTTAAAGTTGATGAATTAAAGAGAGTTTATTATCTAAAAGCTGTCTGTAGTAGGTGCAGAAATCTGAAAATTAAATAAATAACTTTTTATTCAATTATCTTTTGCTCAGAACTGTAAAATTCTTGTCCAAAATAGAGGTGTTGAATCTTATTCTGTTGTCATACCTGGATCTACAAATCGTCTATGAAGTGGCAAGTCATTTTCGCTGTGGGTGATAATTTTGGCGTCATTTTTCCTTTTTATGAAATATTTATTCCCAGTTGATGTTGTATTTAGTTACCTTAACACAATTAACATGTTAAGCAATGAGGAAAGGTTGTAATAAACATAATCTAGCTAGCTCTCACGCCCATCTTTGAAGATGCAGTTGGTATATTTGCTCTGATTTTCTTAGGTGGCCAATAGATGGCGATAACGACTTGCTTATAGTCAAAATTTCTGTAAATTTTTTGGTGGTGGAGAAAGGACCGCATGGTGACCACGTGGCCGGCCGCCTCTGAGTGCACGGAGAGTTGAAGACGAAACTGAAATCCGATTTCATTCATTAATTTGATACAACTTTCTGAGATGATGAATGGAAAAGTCTCGATTATTATCATTCGTTTAGACAGAAGACTGAAACTGAGCAAAAAAAAAAAAAAAAAAAAATATCATGAAATAATAGCCTTTGAACACATGATAACTTCCTGTAATCACATGATCATTACAGTATATTTTCATGTATATGAAACTGAATTCAGACAAATGAATAACTCCGATATGTATACCCGTATCATTTCCTTACCAAAGAAGGGCATGAAAATGACACGAAATAATTTTATTTCAGAGTTACTTTCGCAGTAGGCTTTTATAAAGAAGAGGTATCCGCACTCAGTGCAATGTTGCAGATGGAGGTGCAATGTGAAACATGATGACAGTAGGGATAACAAGGTATTGTTGCAATTATTGCAAAATTACTCTGAAATAGCAAAGCAATCTCCCTAACTAGATTTTTTGGTTTCTAATGATAAATGCTTTCGAAATTACAATGTTTTACAGTTAGCTAGCAACAGGGCAATGTTGAAAGCAAGGATTTTTTTCTGGGAGCAAACCATCTTTGCTTTGAAATTGGATAAAATACAGTTTACTGGGCCTTAGATGGCTTGCATGCATACATAATTCGTCTTTATCAAAATAGGTTTGCAATACTGCAATGTTGCAAGCAAAGCTAAATTAATAAAAATATCAGGTCTGCAGCCTTAATTTATTTTAAAGGACCAAACAAATTTTACTTGAAATTGGATAGAATGTAGTCCATTGGATTTTGGAAGTTCAAAACGAACTTTTGAAGCTTCAAACTGAATAAAAATCAGTCTTCTGGGGTTATGACAAATATGCATTCGAAATCATAATATATTGCAATTTGCTTGCAATACGGCAAGGTTGCAAGCAAACTCATGACACCAAAAATAGCAAGACAAGGAGGGCGTTTTTGGGAAACGAACCCTTCTGCTTCAAACTAGAGAAATGGAAATCGATCGGTTTGTTATGCTGAAAATGCAGTCGAAATTGCACTCTACTGCAACTTTCTTGCATTGTTGCAATTTTGCAGGTCCGGCAAAATTCATCAAAATCCAAAGGCCGTAGCCTTGGCAGTTTTTTAGGGGCCACAATGACTTTGCCTTCAAAGTTCGCAATGTGTTTCAATATCATTGCAATACAGCAATGTTGCAAGCAATAAAAATACAAAGTAGCAACCTTATTATGATGTTTCCTGGGAGCAAACCAGCTATTCCTTTTTTGGAATAAAGTGCGGTCTAATGTTCTCCTAACGTCGAACATGTATGTGAAGTTGCAATATATTGCAATTTCCCTGCAATAAGTATGTTTCAAGCAAGACATACGTCGCCAAAATAGCAAGGCTACATCTTTGGGATTTTTTCTCTTGACAAAGAAACTTTCCTTGCAAACTGGATAAAATGCAATATGTTAGCATTCTGGTCACGAAGATATATGAGAATTTGCAACATATTTCAATGCCCTTGCAATACAGGAATGTTGAAAGCCAGGCAAAATTCTCCAGAAAGGAAAGGATACAGACTTTAAGATTTTTTCGTTGAATAAACGAACTTTTCCTTCAGACTGGGTAAGACGCAGCATGGTTTCTAATATTCAATGTGCCTACAAAATTGCAACAGACAGCAGTTTCCTTGCAAAACGGCAGTGCAGTGTTGCAATCAAACCAAGATTAGTCAGAAAGCAAAACTACGGAATAAGGATTTGGTCGTAAGCCTAATTGATCCTTCTTACCAACTGGGTACAATTCAGTTCATTGGCCCACCAGTGACGAATATACATTGCGATAGTAAAATGCTGATGATTCATACCATTACGCTCCCATAATCAAAGCAGTTATGCCTTAATCCTCTCAATAGCGTGAAATTAGTGAACGATAATTCTCAGTAATTGTAGAGAATAAAAGAAAGTTCGCCGTCAATGTTATCGACGAATTCTTTCAGAATGAAATTAGTGTTGCGTTAGAACTATTTTCAAGTTGGAAATGTTTTTGATTTTTGACTGAAATAAGATATATTACTCCAACATTTGTTCCAGTCATCATTTACTATAATTCAACCACTTCGTGGAAATTCATGTTTTTATTACCACAATACAGTAGTCCTTCCTACTTTATACAGTGTCCAATACTTTTCTGGTATTTTGGTATCGTAAAATTATGACGCAAATACACATCAGTTTCAACAGACGAGTTGAGGAAGAATCTATATTTAATCTGTTCATGACAAATATTAGGATTGTTAATCTTGAAGGATATTGAGTACGTAAATATGTTTATTTTCGTAGGATTCCCCCCCCCCAACCCCCTCTAAAAAAAATATAGACTGTATTAATTTTTCCTTCTTATATTTGTTCAGAGTAAAAGATGGCAGGACCTTTACGTCTGAGAACAGTAACTGCTGAGTTGTCGGAACTGCCAATCTGTACAGCTTTTAAAGTTGATGAATTAAAGATAGTTTACTATTTAAAGTAGTCTGTAGTAAGTTCAGAAACGTGTATTTCAATTAAATAACTTTTTGCTCTATTATTTTATACTCAGAATTGTAAAATTCTTGCCCAAAATACGGTGCTAGATTTGGTAATGTTGGTATGCCTGGATCTTCATATCGTCTATAACTTGCGATGTCATTTTCGCTATGGGTGATAATTGAAGTGCAATCTTTCCTTTTTATGAATTATTTGTTCCCAATTGATGCTGCATTTAGTTACCTTGACACAATTAACATATCAAGTAATGAGGAAAGTTTGTAATAAAAATAATCTAGGTATCTCTCACGCCCACCTTTGAATATGCAACTGTCCACTTGCGCTGATTTTCTTAGGTGGCCAATAGATGGCGCTAGCGACTTGCTTATAGTCAAAATTGCTGTAAATTTTTTGGTGGTGGAGAAAGGACCGCATGGTGACCACGTGGCCGCCATAGAGTATCCGGAAAGTTGAAGACGAAACTGAAATCCGATTTCATTCAATATTTTGATACAGTTGTCTGAGATAATGAATGGAAAAGTCTCAATTATCATTCGTTTAGACAGAAGACTGAATATGAGCAAAAAATGTTATGTAATACAGCATTTGAATACATGACAACTTCCTCTAATCACATGACAATTACAATTTAGATTCATGTATATGAAACTGAATCAAGACAAATGAATAACTCCGATATGGATACCCGTATCGTTGCCTTACCAAAGAAGGGCCTGAAAATGACATGCAAAATTTTATTTCAGAATTAATTTCCCAGAAGGTTCTTATAAAGAAGGAGAAGTATCCGCACTCAGTGCAATGTTGCAGGTGGAGGTGCAATGTGAAATATGATGACGGTAGGGATAATAAGGTAATGTTGCAATTATTGCAAAATTATTCTAAAAGAGCAAAACAATCTTCCTTTCTAACTGGATTTTTTTGGCTTCTAATGACAAATGCTTTCGAAATTGCTTTGCAATTAGCTAGCAACAAGGCAATGTTGAAAGCAAGGATTTTTTTCTGGGAGGAAACCATCTTTACTTTGAAATTGGATAAAATACAGTTTACTGGGGCTTGAATGGCTTTCATGCATGCATAATTCACTTTTATTAAAATAGGTTTGCGATACTGCAACGTTGCAAGCAAAGCAAAGTTAATGAAAATATCAGGTCTGCAGCCTTAAATTTTTTTTAAAAGGACCAAACAAATATTAATTGAAATTAGATAGAATGTAATTCACTGGACCTGGGAGTACAAAACTAACTTTTGAAGCTTCGTACTGAGTAAAATGCAGTCTACTGGGACTCTAATGATAAATTTGCATTCGAAATCACAATATATTGCAATTTACTTGCAATACAGGAAGGGTGCAAGCAAACTCATAACATACAAAATAGCAAGAGAATGAGGGTGTTTTTGGGGCATGAACCCTTTTGCTTCAGACTAAAGAGAGGGAACGCAATTGGTCTGTTATGCCCAAAATGCAGTCGAAATTGTAGTAGGCCTATATTGCAACTTTCTTGCTTTATTGCAATGTTGCAGGTCTGGCAAAATCCATCAGAATACCAAGGCTGTAGCCTCTGTAAATTTTTTAGGGACCACAACGACTTTCCCTTCAAACTAGATAAAATGAAAATTGATGCTCTTCTAATGACGAATATGCATGGAAGTTTGCAACATATTTCAATATCCTTGCAATACGGCAATGTTGCAAGCGATAAAAAAATACGAAGTATCAACCTTATCATGATGTTTCCTGGGAGCAAGCCAACAATTCCTTTTTGGAATAGAATGCAGTCTATTGTTCTCCTAATGTCGAATATGCATAGAAGTTGCAATATATTGCACTTTCGCTGCAACAAGAATGTTTCAAGCAAGGCAGGCTTCGCCAAAATAGCAAGGCTATGGCCTTGGGATTTTTTTCTCTTGGCAAACAAACTTTTCCTTCGAACTAGGTCAAATGCAATATACTGACATTCTGATCACGAAAATAGACGAGAATTTGCAACATATTTCAATGCTCTTGCAATACGACAATGGAAAGGAAATAAACTTAAGTTTGCCGTCAATTATATCAATGAATTCTTTCAGAACGAAATTAATATTGAGTCATATTTTCAAGTTGAGAAATTTCTAGTTTTGGCTCATGACTTTGTTCCTTGCATGCATTTGGGGTCGGGGTAAAACATGCCACGACCTTTCTGTCTACGAACAGTAACTGCAGAGTTGTCGGAACTGCCAATCTACACGGCTTTTAAAGCTGGTGAATGATAGATATTTTATTATTTCAAGTACTCTGTAGCCAGTTCAAAATCTAAATTTCACATAAATCACTTTTTATTCAATTGTCTCATGCTGACAACTGTAATATTCTTGTTCAAAATTCGGTGTTAAATCTGATTATGTTGGTATGCCTGGATCTTCGTGTCGTCTATGATTCTCGAGTAATTTTTCTTTTTATGAATGATTTATTCCCAGTTGGCGCTGTATTTAGTTGCGTCAACACAATTATCATCTTATATAATGAGGGAAAGCTTCTCATAAAAATTATTTAACTAGATTTCACGCCTACCTTTGAAGATGCAGGTGTCCACTTGCGCTGATTTTCGTAGGTGGCCAACAGATGGCGATAACGACTTGCTTATAGTTAAAATTGCTGTAAATTTTTTGGTGGAGAAAAGACCGCATGGGGACCACGTGGCCGCCTTAGAGTACACGGAGAGTTGAAGACATAATTAAAGTACGATTTCATTCACTGATTATTTTGATACAATTTCAAGATATAATGAATGGAAAATTCCCACTGATCGCTTTTTTAATATAGAACAATGAAAATGAACTTGAAATGAGACGAAATATACTTAGCCTTTGAACACAAAATAACTTCCTGTAATCAAATGACCATTACAGTTTAGTTTCCTAAGTATAAAACTGAATCAGAACTATAAACAGAGACTTATTTGCACCCATTTCACCAACCTGCAAAACAAGGTTGTGAACGTGACCTGCAATCATTTCATTTCTCTTCATGAACACGTCAAAATAGCAAAGTCAAATGATACTCCAATATATTAATGGGGTATTTATGTGTGAACTGAGGACAAGAGAGAGAGAGAGAGAGAGAGAGAGAGAGAGAGAGAGAGAGAGAGAGGGAGAGAGAGAGAGAGAGAGAGAGGAGCCATCCGTGAAACACTCATTACATATTCCATCTATCTATCTCTAACTTTTTATTGAACAGTAAGAGACATTGTAGGTGTCCGTGAATCTGTATGTTAAATATCATGGAAAAATAATGACATACGCATAATAATAATAATAATAATAATAATAATAATAATAATAATAATAATAATAATAATAATAATAATAATAAAATCAACAAAGCAAAGAGCAAGAAGAGATGGGAACAGTTATCAACTTACATGGAGTTGGGATTCATCCCGAAAGGATACAATGATGATTACTTTTTGCTTAATTATTATTATTATTATTATTATTATTATTATTATTATTATTATTATTATTATTATTATTATTCAGAGGATGATCCCTATTAACACGGAACAAGCCAACTGAAAGGGGCCGTTGACTTGAAATTGAAGCTTCCAAAGAACACTGAGGTGCTCATTTGAAAGAAGTAATACTTCGTATTGAACGATGTCTTATAATTATTCCGTCCTCTTGGTAGTATGCAATAATGTGCTTTGTTTTTTAAATGCATTCACCCACGGCCAATCATGTCATTTCACCTGCTGTTGTGGATTCGTTCTAAAATAAATGAAAAATTTGATTATATTTGACTACAAAGGCGACGCTGGAATGTGATATAAAAACTTTTAAAAAATTTTCCAGATCCTGGAAATCTCATAGGATTCCAGAGGACTTTTCGCAGTCTTGGAATCCATCCGTCTTCAGTTCCTGGAGGAGCGGGAGAGGCGCCAGTCAAGGGTGCCTTCAGAGAAAGGTATCCTTAGGGCGCCTTGGGGCCCCTCAGTCTTGTGGGTCAGGCCCTCCTCAGGCTCGCTTCCCCAGCCTGGCAGGAAGTCTACCTCTCCCTCCAGGGTATGCAGACTCTCAGGACGTCCTACCCTGGCAATGGCATCCCCAAGGGATGGCTTCCTCGGGACGCCTGAAAATGCTTCGGAATCCTTCGGTCACCAGCTCCTGGAAGAAGAGCTATAGCTATAGCTCAGTGGAACTCCAACCTCAGAGTCTGCAGAACCACGCTCTGAAATCCTTCGAGTCTCCCTGAAGCCTTCGGAAATTTGATGTCATATTCAAAAAGCAGGGTTAAGGAGGGCCTGAACCATAAAGGTGAGGGGGGTCCCAAGGCGCCCTACGGATGCCTTCCCTTGAAGGCACCCTTGACTGGGGAAGATCCTCCTCAGAGGCTGCTTCCCTGGAGGTAGGCAAGTTTCCTGCCAGGCTGGGGAAGCGGGCCTGAGGAGGGCCTGAACCACAAGAGTGAGGGGCCCCAAGGCGCCCTAAGGATGCCTTCCCCTGAAGGTACCCTTGACTGGGGAAGATCCTCCTCAGAGGCTGCTTCCCTGGAGGTAGGCAGGTTTCCTGCCAGGCTGGGGAAGCGGGCTTGAGGTGGGTCGAACCACAAGGGTGAGGGGCACCAAGGCGCCCTAAGGATGCCTTCCCTTGAAGGCACCCTTGACTGGGGAAGATCCTCCTCAGAGGCTGCTTCCCTGGAGGTAGGCAAGTTTCCTGCCAGGCTGGGGAAGCGGGCCTGAGGAGGGCCTGAACCACAAGGCTGAGGGGCACCAAGGCGCCCTACGGATGCCTTCCCCTGAAGGTACCCTTGACTGGGGAAGATCCTCCTCAGAGGCTGCTTCCCTGGAGGTAGGCAGGTTTCCTGCCAGGCTGGGGAAGCGGGCCTGAGGAGGGCCTGAACCACAAGGCTGAGGGGCACCAAGGCGCCCTAAGGATGCCTTCCCCTGAAGGTACCCTTGACTGGGGAAGATCCTCCTCAGAGGCTGCTTCCCTGGAGGTAGGCAGGTTTCCTGCCAGGCTGGGGAAGCGGGCCTGAGGAGGGCCTGAACCACAAGGCTGAGGGGCACCAAGGCGCCCTAAGGATGCCTTCCCCTGAAGGTACCCTTGACTGGGGAAGATCCTCCTCAGAGGCTGCTTCCCTGGAGGTAGGCAGGTTTCCTGCCAGGCTGGGGAAGCGGGCCTGAGGAGGGCCTGAACCACAAGGCTGAGGGGCCCCTAGGCACTCTAAGGATGCCTTCGCTTGAAGGCACCCTTGACTGGGGAAGATCCTCCTCAGAGGCTGCTTCCCCGGAGGTAGGCAGGTTTCCTGCCAGTTTGGGGAAGCGGGCCTGAGGAGGGCCTGAACCACAAAGGGTGAGAGGACCCCAGGCGCCCTAGGGCGACCTCGCACAGTCTAGGAAACCCTGCATTTACTGGGTCTTCTGCAATGATGAGGAAATTCGTCAAATGTTGCAAACATTAACTCGGGGAGAAACGGCGTTCCGTTCAAAAAAAAATCCTTCCTGATTTCCATAACATGAAAGGGTTTGTAACGCGATGTTTTCTTAACATAAAGACAGCATTGTCATGTGAAGTCAGAGAGAGAGAGAGAGAGAGAGAGAGAGAGAGAGAGAGAGAGAGAGAGAGAGAGAGAGAGAGAGAGAGAACAAAATCCCAGTGTAATACCGGACTTTTCCCCTCGAAGTCTCGGGCTACTGAAACGAATGGTTGGCCAACAAAAAAGGACGTCATCCATGAAGCATAAAATTAAAAGGTCGGTTAATGAATAAAAGGCGGCAGAAACGGAAGCCAGAATAATAAGAGGGGAGAGAGAGAGAGAGAGAGAGAGACGGACAAAAAAGTAATCAAATGTGATCCCAACTGTCTCCCAAATATGTATGCGTGGGTATTGATACTGGTATTTCATTGTGTTCCATATGTCCATATGTGTCCATGCTCTCGTGCATTTGCTCGTATTAGCACAGTTGCACTCACAAACACACACACACACACGCACACATACGCACATATACATATATATATATACATATATATTTATATATATATACATATATATATATATATATATATATATGTATATGTATGTATATATACATATATATATGTATATGTATATATATATATATATATATGTATATGTATGTATATATACATATATATATGTATATGTATATATATATATATATATATATATAGAGAGAGAGAGAGAGAGAGAGAGAGAGAGAGAGAGAGAGAGAGAGAGAGAGAGAGAGAGAGCCTGTGTGTGTGTGCGTGACCGACTGTCGAATCAAGGGAGCAGGTGGAGACTCAGTTACTCAGGCAGCGAAGCCTCAGTGTGTCGGTTGCAGCCGACGAAGAAGGATGTGTTTTCTATTGCTGCGATGGCTGGAGAGGGTCAGGCACGTGGTTGTGTTGACATAACTCGTATCTGTCATTCATTCATTTTCTTCCGTTTTATTCATCTTTCGCTTCTCGTTAACATTCACTTCTTGTCTTCCTCAAAGCGATTATGGCGTCGGAAATGCAACAAAAACGTTGATGAAGGAGATTTACAATAAAAAAAACTTCTGTTTACTACGATTAGCGCCACTGTATGAATGGAGGTGATGACGTCACTGGTGGTGACGTCATCGCCACGGCAGCGGGGGGGAGGAAGAGTAGAGGTAAAAAAGCCTCTGTTCCCTCAGGCCATCTAATATAGTCCATAAGAGGGAAATTGCATTTTAAATAATCCAAATTGCAATAGTTTGTTTTATTGCACGGACATGTCACAGGGACCCTTAGTAACACCACATCCAAAATGCGACAAATTCGTCCATTTTGAAATTGTGGCATTCCCACTTTTATCATTTTCGGAGGGGACATCTTTCCACATTTTTCCGTTTTTCTCCAAAACAGTACATCTTGCGGGTAAGAGATATAGAGACTAAAAAAATAGGAAATTAAATCCTACACAAGTTTCTTTCTATAAGAGTTTTCTTTGAAACTGATGCTTTTTCCGTAAACAGACCCGAAATTGAAATACAGATTTTTTGAAAAAAGTGAAAGAATTGACTTTGATCTCACATTTCCTTCAATATCTCCTAAACTACGAATTTCACAGTAAAATGTTATAGAATCGGCCTTTTACAGTGAAGTTTGTACTTTAATTTGGCATATTTGTTTTCCTTTTCATGCTAATACTATGCACATGAAACACGAAAAAGGAAATAGACCCAATTTTAAGTCCATGCACAATAGATGAAAATAGTGGGTTCAGTCAAACAAATTGCAATAGTTTGCATAAATGTGATATTCAGACCTTTAGGAACACCGTAGTAAAAAAATAGGACACATTCCACCATCTTTAATTTGCACATTTCCACATTCAAAATGGCTGACGTTCTCGTTGTTTGAGATGAGTTCTACGTCCTCGAATATCCATTTAAACATAAATTTATTGATTACTAATAGAACCTCGATCTCAAGGAATTCATGTTTGGAATCAGATTTGACCCTTGACCCCTATGTACCCCTGGGTCAAAGGACAATCCTCACATTTCCAAAGTCAGGGCTCAGACCTCTGATTTTCATTTTGAGAATCCGATTCAAAATCCCCTAATCAAACAGAATTATGCACGCCGAATCATTCAGAAATTGATATATAATTAGTACAGTAATTGCATATTTACTAATAATATTCAGTTAATGTAACAATTTATCTTGCTCAGTATAATAAATTCATGAATGCATGACCCTTGCTCCAACTCACTAAAACAGAATTATGCACGCCGAATCATTCAGAAATTGATATATAATTAGTACAGTAATTGCTTATTTACTAATAATATTCAATTAATGTAACAATTTATTTTGCTCAGTATAATAAATTCATGAATGTATGACCCTTGCTCCAACTCACTAAAACAGAATTATGCACGCCGAATCATTCAGAAATTGATGTATAATTAATACAGTAATTGCTTATTTACTAATAATATTCAGTTAATGTAACAATTTATTTTGCTCAGTATAATAAATTCATGAATGCATGTCCCTTGCTCCAACTCACTAAAACAGAATTATGCACGCCGAATCATTCAGAAATTGATATATAATTAGTACAGTAATTGCTTATTTACCAATAATATTCAGTTAATGTAACAATTTATTTTGCTCAGTATAATAAATTCATGAGTGTATGACCCTTGCTCCAACTCACTAAATGGACCATAGGAGAAACGTATGAAGATATCGCATCCAAGTCTGTTAATCTTGTCAAGAAAAACAACAATCCTATTGCTGTCTTTGGTGGGGACAGCAACAGTGCCTCAACAAAATGCGCGACTCATCAAAAACGTGTTAAGGGAGCAATGTTCATGTGGCACCTTCTCAAGTCTTGACCTTTGGAAATAAGGAGTTACATTTTTAGCAAATCACAAAAACAAACAGGGTTTATTGACTGCCTGTCTGAAACCCTGAAGGAACAGCGGCTCGAGACGTGTGAGGTGTCCGTTATATTTTTAGGAGATGTTGGAGTGGCTTTGTTTGTGTGTATTAGTCTGTAACGCCCATTTGCTTTCGAGCAAACCCATCCGTTGAATACATACATAATCCCGGGGTGTCTACGCGGATAGCAAAGTGTCCGCCTCTCCGACAGGTCGGCTGCAGATTTGAACCCGCGCCACAGACCTCTATGAAGTCCGAAGCTGCTATAGTAAGAAGAAACTTTAAGTTAAGTATACCTTAGTTTTACCAGACCACTGAGCTGATTAAAAGCTCTCCTAGAGAGGGCTGCCCCGAAGGATGAGACTTATTTTACGTGGCTAAGAACCAA
>JANJGK010001627.1:0-12500 GCA_039081455.1 Macrobrachium rosenbergii | reverse complement strand
TATATATATATATATATATATATATATATATGTTCAGTAAGCTAAAAAACGTCCTTTAATATCCAATTCGCTCTACCTCGGAAATAATATATTTTCATATATATTACCGAAGGGGAATATTTTAGTTGGTACCTCACTTGCTGGCCGTGTGGTTTAAGGCGTCCACTGTAGTCCTGAGTTCTTGTCTTTCGTTGGTTCGAGCCCACGGGACGACGAACTTATTATCAACTAAAAAATTCCCCTTCGGTAACATATCTGAGCATATATTATTTCCGAGGTAGAGCGAATTGGATATTAAAGGACGTTTGTAGCTTAATGCTTGTATATGAATCACGGTGATGTGATAAAAAGTCATATATATATATATATATATATATATATATATATATATATATATATATATATATATATATATATATATATATATATATATATATATATATATATATATATATATATATATATATATATATATATATATATATATATATCGCTCATTTGCCGGAAGCATAACATAACTCAAAAATTGCTATTTTTCAGGAGAAGCAATTTAAAGTTTAAAACTCTCTATACTCTCTAGCGTAATAGTGACATGTCATACCCTTTGGCGATTAGTATTTTAAAAATAAAAATAAGACGTTTTTACCACAGTATGGAACAAAGAACGTGCTATCTGCTGGTATCAGCAACTCAAAAAACACATTTTTTGAGTTGTGTCATTCTTCCGGCAAAATTTTTATTTTTGCTTTTTCCATATTAATAATTCGATGCAACACAAAGTAACAGGAAAAGAACTACAAGATGTTTACGGAAAGCTAACTGATGTTTCCCACGCCACTCCCTCAGTCCCTATGACTGCCCAGGTATCAAATGAGCAGGTAATTAGCGGACGTTCCCAAAGTAATGAAAAGCGCCTGGCCAAATCTGATAATCTTCACTCAAGCGGAAGTTAGTGACCCCTTTTCACACATTAAAGAAAAGCCCTTTGAGACTTCACACCCTCCAAATATTGTTAAAACAGTCGCCAGTCGATTTCCCTGAGAACCACTCGATGGAAAATTCCCCCTGCAAACACTACCGCAGGTCACTTCTTTGACCTGTCCAACACCTAAATCTCCAACCTCATAACCTAGACTCTCGAATCTAATGATCTCGCTATTGTTATCTCTATTCCTCGAACCTTTTACGAGCTGGCTTTCAGTGACCCTTCAGGTACCTGCCAGGATTATCCACATGCTCCAGTTCCTCATTGGACGGGTTGATATCTTACTTGGCTTGCACTCTGCTAGGCCCGAGTTCGATTCTCGATATATATAATTGTTGTCGTTCCTCACTGGACGGGTGGGTACCGTTCTCAGCTAGCACTCTGCTAGGCCTGCGTTCGATTCTCGATATATATAATTGTTGTCGTTCCTCATTGGACGGGTGGGTATCGTACTTGGCTAGCACTCTGTTAGGCCTGCGTTCGATTCTCGATATATATACAGTAATTGTTGTCGTTCCTCATTGGACGGGTGGGTATCGTTCTCAGCTAGCACTCTGCTAGGCCCGCATTCGATTCTCCGACCGGCTAATGAAGAATTAGAGGAATTTATTTCTGGTGATAGAAATTCATTTCTTGCTATAATGTGGTTCGGATTCCACAATAAGCTATAGGTCCCGCTGCCAGGTAACCAATTGGTTCTTAGCCACGTAAAATAAAATCTAATCCTTCGAGCCAGCCCTAGGAGAGCTATTAATCAGCTCAGTGGTCTGGTTAAACTAAGGTATACTCAACTTTTTATAATTGTTGTCGTCACTCTTCCTATAGATTTCACTTCTGAAGACTGCGAATAGCAAATGTTCCCCCATTCATTCGACACTGCATCAAATAGATTCATTGTCACAAGTGCCCCATGTCAGTCGTTGATTTAAATTTCAGTGGAGTGAAGCAAATGAGCTGAATATCTCACTGGAGGTCCCATTGGGTCCTGTGATTGCCTTTATTTCCTTATTCTACAAAGCTCTTAATTTTGCATTATATCATCACATTACATTGTACTGAGCTCAGGAGGTATGTCGTCGACAGAGAGAATAAAATTCATCATACATACATACATACTTACGCAAACGCAGGTCAACACAGACATACATACATACCTAAACACACACACACATATTTTCCTTCGGGCTGCAACCTTTTACAGCCAACTATCTACCAGGACCGTAATTACTGCTTAGGTCAAGGGGCACAATAGGTTTTAATGAAGCATGCCCATATCACCCCGCCCTTGCCCAGTATTTACACTCACCTAGGTCGTTACACTTAAAAGCTCTTCATTCCAAGGATTAGAGACTATTATATGAAACTTACAGGTATTTACTACTTAGAGTTGAAAGGCAAGGCAGTTTATCTTCAAGACTGCTAAAATTACATATTAGAAGATCCAATAATATATCATCATTGTAGACCCCCCTCTCGTTTGGGCTAGCTAATGAGAGGGTGTGTGTGTGAGAGACAGTCTTGCAAGAGAAGGATTTATGACCAGGGAGGGAGGTCTGATAGCCCCTCAAGCATTCGTAATCAATATCTATCACTTGTCAAGTTCAAAGACTATCATCGCCCTACAAAATATAGCCCCTGCTTCACCTGAATGTCAATTTTAAGAGAATATTTACAGGCACAAAAACTATAATGAACGTAACCATACCATAATTTTCTGCTGAACTATTCCGTCTGAATTACGTGATATCAATGCGAAACGCAAGCGATTTTTATCAAAGATGCCTTGAACGAGGAAAAGAAAGTGGAAGAAGATAAAGAAATTTTCCATGAAAAAGGCACAGACCTCGCCAGCTCTCTTGGTGGCGTTGAAACTATTTGACAACATTCAGTTATTCATGATCTTGAAGCCTCCAAAGATCGTACACACTCAAATCGGATCGCTCTTCAAGTATACCATCACAGATTCCCACGGCATGAAATAGAACAGAAGAAGAAATATAGTAAGAAAACAAATGATAATCGTTATAACGGCAATAAGAGAAAAATATTTCCCTGCTTTGCCTAATTTGTATGGAGCCCCTTCTTTTAAGAGACTGGTTCGCTGCCTCCGTCATCCAGCAGGGACCCATTCTGTCTCCCGGTTCCACAATAAGCTGTAGGTCCCGTTGCTAAGTAACCAGTTGGTTCTTAGCCACGTAAAACAAGTCTAATCCTTCGGGCCAGCCCTAGGAGAGCTGTTAATCAGCTCAGTGGTCTGGTAAAACTAAGGTATAAATAAGCTGTAGGTCCCGTTGCTAAGTAACCAATTGGTTCTTAGCCACGTAAAACAAGTCTAATCCTTCGGGCCCAGCCTTAGGAGAGCTGTTAATCAGCTCAGTGGTCTGGTAAAACTAAGGTATACTTAATTTTTCCCTTCCATTTCCTTGATTTTGTTTTCCTGCGAGCTTGGGCCAGGAAAAGACATTAGCTACAAATCCCAATGACCCTTGCTCTCGAGAAGAAAAAACTGAATCCCTGCTGGCTGCAAAGAAAGGTATTAACGGAAAGACCCAGTGACTGTCGGTATCTTGAGCGCGAAAACAACTGGAGCGAGGCCGTGCAGTCGTCCCACAAAAGATCCTCTTTAACTCCCGAATGAAAAGGTCCTGAGGAAGAGAGAGGTAGCAGAATTCCCCACGACAATTAACTGCTCATGAACATTTTCCTTTCTAAGTTTGGCTTTTCCAGTTATTTCCTCTTGTCATCGCTCACGAGAAAATGGAGGTGGAATATGGTATTAGCCCCAGCCATTAGTTTAATATTTTCACAAAGTGTCACGTTGAATAACATTCGTTTCTCTTACTCGTATGCTTGTGCTTTCTCCACCCTCTCTTGATGACAAAGTCACAAAATTTTTCGTGGTCCTTTATGCTTTCAGGGAAAGCAGAAATGCAGACAGCATAAAGGAACCACAAAAAATTCTATAACTTTGTCATCAAGAGAGGGTGGAGAAGGCGCAAGCATACGAGTAAGAGAAACAAATCTTATTCAACGTGATACTTTATTTACGAATGTGCTGACAAATTTGACAAATCATGCGACGAAAATATTAAACTAACCGAAAAGAATCTGAGGTGACTAACTCAACAAGACCCTCATATTTCTCTACAGACAAACAATTTATCGCTACCACATTCTGGAAAATTCTTTTCAGGCAACATTCTCCACTCTCGACTAGCCTATAAATGATAAAAGTGACGTCCTCTTCCTCTATAAGTAACTTGACATTATACTAAACCAATAAAAAAGATTGCAGACTGGGCGACCTTGATACATGACAGGAAATCATCACCTTTCAGGTTTGCGGAAGAATATGTCCAGAAGAATTTCGGGCACAGCATTTAATTTGCGTGCGAGTGGTCATTTTGACCTCTCCTCTCCAGATTTCTACTTCTACAGCAAGTGATGTAAAAGGCATCACGTAGGCTGGAAAACGTACCGGCACTATTACATGCAAATGGCAGGAGGCCGTTCAAACAGAAACACCACTAAATGGTCATATGAAGCAAGTGGTAGAAAGTCGTTCAACAGAAACACTACTAAATATCATATGAAGCAAGTGGTAGAAAGTCGTTCAACAGGAACACTACCAAATATCATATGAAGCAAGTGGTAGAAAGTCGTTCAACAGAAACACTACTAAATATCATATGAAGCAAGTGGTAGAAAGTCGTTCAACAGAACACTACCAAATATCATATGAAGCAAGTGGTAGAAAGTCGTTCAACAGAAATACCACTAAATCTCATATGAATCGTTCAACAGAAACACAAAATATCATAGAAGCAAGTGGTACAAAGTCGTTCAACAGAACCCCTACCAAATGTCATATGAAGCAAGTGGTAGAAAGTCGTTCAACAGAAACGCTGCTAATATCATATGAAGCAAGTGGTAGCAAGTCGTTCATCAGAAACACTACTAAATATCATATGAAGCAAGTGGTAGAAAGTCGTTCAACAGGAACACTACCAAATATCATATGAAGCAAGTGGTAGAAAGTCGTTCAACAGAACCCCTACTAAATATTATATGAAGCAAGTGGTAGAAAGTCGTTCAACAGAAACACTACTAAATATCATATGAAGCAAATGGTAGAAAGTCGTTCAACAGAAATGCCACTAAATATCATGTGAAGCAAGTGGTAGAAAGTCGTTCAACAGAAACATCACTAAATATCATATGCAGCAAGTGGTAGAAAGTCGTTCAACAGAAACACTACTAAATATCATATGAAGCAAGTGGTAGAAAGTCGTTCAACAGAAACACTACTAAATATCATATGAAACAAGTGGTAGAAAGTCGTTCAACAGAAACACCACTAAATATCATATGAAGCAAGTGGTAGAAAGTCGTCCAACAGAAACACCACTAAATATCATATGAAGCAAGTGGTAGAAAGTCGTTCAACAGAAACACTACCAAAATGTCACATATAACCAAAATTAGCTTCAGGTGAGGAAGATGAGATCTGTTTCTTTATAGCATTCTCGATACCATTCTTCACGATATACTATGGAAACGGCTGCTACGGAATGTTGACATATATAACGTTACTCCAGGTCTTGAATCACGGTCCTAATGGGCGCACAGATGATTATTTTAACGCCGCTTTTCGGTGGCGCGATAGCAGGACGGAGCCTCATTATTCGTTCGCGATTGTTACTTTCGACAATAAAATTGATGTCTGCAGATACCTTCCCGTTTTTTTTCTTTAGCTTAAAATAAGAAAGAAAGAAAAAAAGGTTCGATTAGCTCTGTCATGACGCAAGGTAGTTATTCAATGTTGATTAGCCGCAGTGAGACAGGTAAAACATCGATTTCCTAATAATTGAAAGCGATAATGAAGCAAACGTTGGGAGCGAGTCCCTTCTCCGGTTAAAAAGATAAAAAAAAACAAGCGACTATCAGTAAATCTATATATATGACAACGCAAAATGTGTGGCTGGGGAATCATTCGTAACCTTGCCGCCAGAGAACCAGAAGTGTCTTCTCTGGCCTGTCCTGGGGTCACCTCATTCGCTAAGACCCAGGTAAGGATGGTCACATCTTTAAACATTATTGTTAAGTGTATTTCATACAAGACGCCATGGGAATTGAATTTCTCCCTCGTTTTACTTAATTTTACATTGGATAAGAATTAATAAATGTATTTCATACAAGTCGCCATGGGAAATGAATTTCTCCCCTTACTTAATTTTACATTGGAATAGAATTAAGAGGTTTTCCAATTTTATATCCTTGAATTGGTCTGTCATTTTCTTCATTCATATTCCCAACATGCTAATAGAGCGTTGATAAACATCTAGAAACGGGATAAAAAATAAAGTTTTAAATTGCAATGCAATGCAAAGGAAACATTCACGTACAAACCATTCGTGAGAATTATGTTGGAAAATGTACACTCGGGACACTTTCGTTTCACATGATTGCGCAAAATTGACCGCCTCGTCTCATAAGATAAAAAGCATAAAAGAGACGTGTGTTGAGCACGAATTTTATTAGCAAAGATCCTCGCTTTAAGCTAGAATTTATGACCTGCCTTCACGAGTGGGTGACACATTTTGTTTCATACTTAAGGGAGAAGATGGTTCTTCATAAACCATATGACAGTAAGCGTCGCAACCAAAGGATATTGAAGTTCAAATTGAAATTCAGATTAAAATTCAGGCGGTCATAATTCATGAATAAGAATATCTTTACACTGTCAATCAAAATAGTTGCATTTACGATTTGTCCCCGTGGGGGGCAGAGACCTATAGGCGAAGGGAAAATAAATCTGTAAGGTTCAAAGTAACTCGAACATCCAAAATCCAGTCCATTGCAGATGTGAATTTTGCTGAAAATACGTATTATTAAAAATTGCTGAAAATACGTATTATTAAAAATTGCTGAAAATACCAATTATTAAAAATTGCTGAAAATACATATTATTAAAAATTGCTGAAAATACATATTAAAAATTGCTGAAAATACGTATTATTAAAAATTGCTGAAAATACGTATTATTAAAAATTGCTGAAAATACATACTATTAAAAATTGCTAAAAATACACATTATTAAAAATGTTTTAAGTAAAACACTCTTGAAGCGCCAATAGTTTTTGTTGACCCTGAGATGAATGCAAGTGTAAACTTCGACAGGTATAACCCTCGTTTTCGCCCCCCTGAAACGTATACGGTATGATTTGACTGGGTGACGCTAGCTGGACCAATCGCTTAAGAATATTCACACGCCGGCATTTGACGAGAGCATGTAAGTTTGAAAGCGAAGTGTCATTTTCGCAATAGTAAAACTACTCATCCTTTTTGTTGAATTGTGCCCTTTGCGTTGTCAGTCAGTTCACTTTCTCATGGAGCGTTCGAACCAGGGCGCCTGCCGTTTGCTTATCGTAACACGAAGTTGCATTGCGGCTCATATCACTTGTATTATTCTGAAACCGAATCTCATTCTGAATTACCATTAAAATACAAGTAAAAAATGCGACGAAGTTCCTTCGGTGTAATCGAATTTTATGCACAGCACATAATGCCGTGTGAGCCGCGGCCCATGAAACTTTCAGCCACGGCCCGTTGTAGCCTGTCCTATAGCGTTGCCAGACGCAAGATCATGGCTAACTTTAACCTTAAACAAAACAAAAACTACTGAGGAGGCTAGAGGGCTGCAATTTGGTATGTTTGATGACTGGAGGGTGACTGATCAACATTCCAATTTTCAGCCCTCTAGGCTCAGTAGTTTTTAAGATCCGAAGTTCTTCATTAGAGGGGTGGGTAGAGCTCTCGGCTAGCACGCTGTTGGCCCAGCGTTCGACCCTCCGACCGACCAATGAAGAATTAGAGGAATTTACTTCTGGTGATAGAAATTCATTTCTCGCTATAATGTGGTTCAGATTCCACAATAAGCTGTAGGTCCCGTTGCTAAGTAACCAATTGGTTCTTAGCCACGTAAAATAAGTCTAATCCTTCGGGCCAGCCCTAGGAGAGCTGTTAATCAGCTCAGTGATCAGGTAAAACTAAGGTATACTTAACTTTAACCATAAATAAAATAAAAACTACTGAGGCTAGAGGGCTGCAATTTGGTACGTTTGATGACTGGAGGGTGGGTGATCAACATACCAATTTTCAGCCCACTAGCCCCAGTAGTTTTTAAGATCCGAGGGCGGACAGGAAAAGTGCGGACAGAAATAAGAAAACTAAAAAGCTGATGATATAGGAAGTGTGATAACTGGAAATGAGGACAAAATGTCTGCCGATCTCAGCAGCATCTAGCTCTGACCTAACAAGAATCGTCTTTTGTTTTCGCCACAGGTGCTGTGGCGTCATGAGCACTTCGTTCCCGATAAGCCTCCTCTTCTTTCGTGTCTGGATGCTCCGCTCGGAAGGTAATTCGAGACTGGTTTCGTGTCTGAGAAGAAATAATCTTCCCTCGTTGGTCGCCATCAACTTCCCTCCTTCCCCTTGCGAAGTATTCCCCGTTTCCCTTCAGCCAAGTTCCTCGTTGGACGAGTCGGCAGAGTTCTCGGCTAGCACTCCGCTAGACCCGAGCTCGAGTCTCCGACCGGCCAATGAAGAATTAGAGGAATTTATTTCTGGTGATAGAAATTCATTTCTCGCTATAATGTTGTTCGGATTCCACAATAAGCTGTAGGTCCCCGTTGCTTGGTAACCAATTGGTTCTTAGCCACGTAAAGTAAGTCTAAATCCTTCGGGCTAGCCCTAGGAGAGCTGCTAATCAGCTCAGTGGTCTGGTTAAACTAAGGTAAGGTATACTTGACTAATTTTTCCCTTCAGCCAAAGTTTTCCAGGAATTTGTAACGCTGAATCCCTTGAGAGCACATTTAGAATTACCCAGAAATTGTAAATTGTTTTTAAATTCACACACCTTTTGGTAAACTGATTTTCAAGAGGAAAATTCAAATTATTTTCTTTGCCAACTGTTCATGATATCCGATCAAGAAGGAAAAATGTCATTTACCCTTACACGTTTTCAGCTCTGTTTAAAATCAATAAACGCCCAATTCACAATGAGAGCCTGAATCCCTTTTAACAAACTTTATCTTCATCATTAGACGCGCTGGCCAACGCCTTCGTCTCCAGTACACAGCCGCCACTGACTACTGACTCCAGACGGGGAATTTCGAGCCAGACGTCGTCAAAGTAAGTTTATTGCATAGCCTTCTCTCTCTCTCTCTCTCTCTCTCTCTCTCTCTCTCTCTCTCTCTCTCTCTCTCTCTCTGTTCGGACACGAGCATGCAGTTCCGTAAAGCAAACTGCACAATTATCGTGACGATAGACTTAGGCTCTTGAACGATATACTCATTCAGTTTGGTCATTAATATCACGACATGACCTGTTTTCCATATTTTACTTTTTCTCACTGCTTTAATTTGGATAGAGTTTCCCTCAGGGACAAACCCTGGCCTACCTTCTTTCCTTCTGTTCCATCGAGCCTGGGCTAGGAAGGGACGTAACGTCGCCCAGCCGTCAATCATCCGGATGAATAGATTGGCTGCAGCGCGATGGAATGCGATAACTCCTGGTTGAAGAAAGGGCAGGACTAAAGGGTGTAATAGTTCATTACCAGACTGATGGATATTTCACTCGGCAACCAGTTCCCAGCCAATTAAGCCTCGGAGCTTCACAATATGTCACGCCCATTTATCACTGTCAATTTATAGATGCCAAAGCCCCATTATAAGCTGTTATCACAAGGTTTCCTCATTCGTCGTGTTAAGAGACAGCAGGGGAGAGAGAGAGAGAGAGAGAGAGAGAGAGAGAGAGAGAGAGAGAGAGAGAGTTGCGCGAGTAACGTATTTACTGTCAGTAAGGAGCGGATAATCCGTCAGTTGTTCATAACCAACTTCTGTCACTTGTCAAGTGGACAGACTGTCGTCACCCTGCAATATACAAGTGTCCATTTCAACTGCATGTCACTTTTGAATAAGTCCTGTTGGCACGAGGGCTGTGCTTGGATCGAAGGCTGGCTACCCACACTGAACGATTGCGTTTAGACTACAATAAATCAACGTGAGTATATATATATATATATATATATATATATATATATATATATATATATATATACATGCAATTTTTCTCCTCAAGCATTACTGTTAGAGGTTTAGTCAAGACAAGTCTCGTAAACATAATATAAACAATTGTATCCAGGGCTAACACACCGCCAAGCCTTGCTGGTGTCAGCAAGACATGGCACCATTTTGAAAGCGGTATCACATCGACTGCGCCGAAGAAACTTCGGAGCAATTTTTACTGTTTTTATTTGTCCTGCAGGATGACGCTTGCAAGGGACGTGGCAGCGTTCACTTCGGGAGCCGTGTCCCTTCTGGTCCAGTCTGGCTCAGCCCGTCAGCTGCACGTCATCTACGACGATGCGACGCCAGGTAAAAGGAAATGATAATAACTATGTTTTCATGGTCTAATGCATCAGAGCTGACAAGTTGTATTTGAAAAGTTATGCATCATATTGGTACATTTTCTAACTGCTTGAATGATATACTCTTGACGCTGGAAATTATATATATATATATATATATATATATATATATATATATATATATATATATATATATATATATATATATATACATAGATATATATATATATATTCATATATATATATACATATATACATACATATATATATATATATATATATATATATATATATATATATATATATATATATATATATATATATATATATACACACATACATACATACATACATATATACATTATATATATATATATATATTTCTTAATCACATCGGGATCGAACCCAGATCTTTTTTGCAACTGAAAGGCAAGGGCGCTACTAAATGCTCCACAAAAGTCATAAAAGAAGTTGGAACCTAGTACCACTATACCAGTGGTTCTTAACCTGGGGCGGGGCGGGGGGGATGCGCCCTCATAGGGAGACGTCAGAAATTTCCAAGTGAAATGTAAAAATTCTCTGATTATATTCGTTATTCTCTTAACAAGAGTCGGTAAGAAGCAGTGTCAAGTATTTCACTAATTCATTCCCAAAAGAATAAAAACATTCTCATTCACTTTCTCCTTTTTTCCCGTCTTCCTTTAAATCTGGGAAGGAATTTTACTCACAGATGCAGGGCCGGGGGCGTGGAGGGAAGGACCAACTCTTAGAGGGGGGGCGTGTGTTAATAAAAAGTTTAAGAACCACTGCACTATATTTGAGGCCTTGACCGGGGCAAGCTTACTGCCCAGCATATCAGCTAGTTGTACCCAACTTCCCAAACCCAGCATTGACCCAACTGATAGCGTTTCATTCCAATTATCCCTTGTGAGTGAGAGCTCTTGGTTCGATCCCGATGTGAGTCGGAAATTTATCTGTGTCCCACACGTGATTGTGTGTTGATTACTTCATGTGTATATATATATATATATACAGTATATATATATATATATATATATATATATATATATATATATATATATATATATATATATATATATATATATATATATATATATATATACGTGTGTGTGTATGTGTGTGAGAAGTTACAAGAATTATGTCTTATAAATTACTGTTAATGTGACCATCTGATGCTGTTCCTGATAAATGACAAACATCATTTGGAGCGAAGTGTTTCTCACGAACATTCCACAGAGCGACCGACCCAGAGTACTTCAAAGATTATGACCAAAAGCAAATGATTAACTGGTAAGGGAAGACATCAAATACTTTTGAAAAGTATCAACACATTATTCCATTCTCTCTCTCTCTCCGCTTCAATCAGGAATCTTGGCGTCGATACACGCGCTGCACACTGCTTACAGTGACGTCATCGTGCTGAGGTTCCCGGACGAACCCGACTTGATAGCGACGATCCTGAAGTCGAAGAATCTGTACACGGCCGAGATGAGGAACTTGGTCATCCTCTGCAACAAAGACAATGCTCTCCTGCTCTTCGATCAAGTGAGACGTGATCAGGGCTGAGATTATTCGTGTTTTTTGGGGAAGGCTGTTCATTTATTTGTCAGGGCTAGGTTTATTAAGTCTTTTAGGAATGTTGTTCATTTGTTTATCAGGGCTAGGTTTATAAAGGGTCTTTTGGGAATGTTGTTCATTTATTTATCAGGGCTAAGTTTATTAAGAGTCTTTTGGGAATGTTGTTCATTTATTTATCAAGGCTTAGATTATTGGTGTATTTTGGGGAAGGCTGTTCATTTACTTATCAGGGCTAAGTTTATAAAGAGTCTTTTGGGAAGGTTGTTCATTTATTTATCAGGGCTAAGTTTATTAAGAGTCTTTTAGGAATGTTGTTCATTTATTTGTCAAGGCTAAGTTTATTAAGAGTCTTTTGGGAATGTTGTTCATTTATTTATCAGGGCTAAGTTTATTAAGAGTCTTTTAGGAATGTTGTTCATTTATTTGTCAAGGCTAAGTTTATTAAGAGTCTTTTGGGAATGTTGTTCATTTATTTATCAGGGCTAA